>OX463841.1:14826686-14975577 GCA_949825065.1 Odontocerum albicorne
TTGACAGCTGACACAGTGATGTTCACCTTGATATGGTTTTTTGTAGAGTGGACAAGTGTAAACAAGAAAAACATGTACATACTATACTTACAATTTTTATTCATACCTTTATTGAAAATACACTAAATGCAAGTAAATATTTGGCTTTGGAACGAAACAAATCAAAACCTAGTAAAATTCTTACATAAAATGAATACACAAATAATACTGTTAATGAGAGGGATGAACCCAGGTTCATGCTCTGATAGCGACGGTTCAATATTTGTCTTCAAATTAGTGAGGTATAGTCTTAAATCTCCATGTTCAGTGATTTGCACTCGATTTCTTTTTTTTTGTAAGAAGATTGTCAACCGCCCTAAAACCTCTTTCCATGAGGTATGAAGATGGAAAAGCTAACAAAAACTTTGTTGCGATAGTCCATAATGCGGGATAAGCAACAGGAATATCTTTGTGAAGTCAGAACTGCTGATACTTCTTTCTGAACTGCACCTTAAGTTCTTCGTTTGCACTTATTCCAATCAGTTCTTCTTGTAATATATATATATATATATATATATATATATATATATATATATATATATATATATATATATATATATATATATATATATATATATATATATATATATATATATATATATATAGTATATGTATATGTATATGTATATGTATATGTATATGTATATGTATATGTATATGTATATGTATATGTATATGTATATGTATATGTATATGTATATGTATATGTATATGTATATGTATATGTATATGTATATGTATATGTATATGTATATGTATATGTATATGTATATGTATATGTATATGTATATGTATATGTATATGTATATGTATATGTATATGTATATGTATATGTATATGTATATGTATATGTATATGTATATGTATATGTATATGTATATGTATATGTATATGTATATGTATATGTATATGTATATGTATATGTATATGTATATGTATATGTATATGTATATGTATATGTATATGTATATGTATATGTATATGTATATGTATATGTATATGTATATGTATATGTATATGTATATGTATATGTATATGTATATGTATATGTATATGTATATGTATATGTATATGTATATGTATATGTATATGTATATGTATATGTATATGTATATGTATATGTATATGTATATGTATATGTATATGTATATGTATATGTATATGTATATATGTATATATGTATATATGTATATTATGTATGTATGTATGTATGTATGTATGTATGCTATGTATGTATGTATGTATGTATGTATGTATGTATGTATACTATATATATATATATATATATATATATATATATATATATATATATATATATATATATATATATATATATATATATATATATATATATATATATATATATATATATATATATATATATATATATATATATATATATATATATATATATATATATATATATATATATATATATATATATATATATATATATATATATATATATATATATATATATATATATATATAAATATATATATATATATATATATATATATATATATATATTATATATATATATATATATATATATATATATATATATATATATATATATATATATATATATATATATATATATATATATATATATATATATATATATATATATATATATATATATATGTATATGTATATGTATGTGTATGTGTATGTGTATGTGTATGTGTATGTGTATGTGTATGTGTATGTGTATGTGTATGTGTATGTGTATGTGTATGTGTATGTGTATGTGTATGTGTATGTGTATGTGTATGTGTATGTGTATGTGTATGTGTATGTGTATGTGTATGTGTATGTGTATGTGTATGTGTATGTGTATGTGTATGTGTATGTGTATGTGTATGTGTATGTGTATGTGTATGTGTATGTGTATGTGTATGTGTATGTGTATGTGTATGTGTATGTGTATGTGTATGTGTATGTGTATGTGTATGTGTATGTGTATGTGTATGTGTATGTGTATGTGTATGTGTATGTGTATGTGTATGTGTATGTGTATGTGTATGTGTATGTGTATGTGTATGTGTATGTATATGTATATGTATATATATATATATATATATATATATATATATATATATATATATATATATATATATATATATATATATATATATATATATATATATATATATATATATATATATATATATATATATATATATAAATTTCAAAGATCAGTACTCTTGTATGGTGCTGAGTGCTAAGCAATAACTCAACCCCAAGAATAGAGATGTTATCTTAGTGGAATGCGTATGCTGCTTTGGATTTCAGTTTATGAGGAGTGAGTAACATTTGTGAGAGGTGCCCTGAAAGTTGCTCCGATCTCGCTGAAATTGAGAGAGTCTAGGCTTCGGTGGTATGGATATGTACAAAGGAATCCAGCTTGAGATGTGAGAAACCAGACACTGAGAATTAAAAGCCCTGGAAATAGAGTACGACGTTGTCAACTAAGAAATATAAGAAGAAGAACATCAACCAAGAAATGATTGGTCTGAATCTGGCTCCGGGGATGACCCTGGACAGAGCTCGATGGACCGGCGACTCTTCACGCATACCCCAAATAAATAGGAAAATACGAGGTCGATGATGAATCGCAAACAAGAGTCCTTAAAAATGTTTAGTATGATTAATCATCGAGATATTTGCAATTAATTATATACTTGTATTTTCTGCAGATATTTTGGAGAGAGATTGTGAAATACTACGATAGATTGATAAGTGTGTTTTTTTTAATAAATTGCTTTTTGGAACATAATTCGTGTTCACTATTTATTTTCAAATCAACCTTTCTTTGTTATTATGGAATACATAAAAAGCATTTGATTATATTTCTGTGAATAACTAAACTAAATCCACGATTGCATTTGAATAGATACTGAAGTTAACACTAAAACCATCCTCTATACCAGGAGTGGGCATACATGAGGCCAACGAGAGCCACATTCTGGATTTTCATATATATAAAGAGCTACACCATACTCACGTTCTCACGTAGTATTAAATATACAAATTCAAATTTATTACATATTCTACACAAATTATAATTGCTATATAAAGTATAAAAATACACATATAAAAATGAGAAAGAAAACACAAAATAATTAGTTCAAAATTTCGAAAATACAAGTATAATGGATAAAGAAAGTATCTGTATTTTTATAAGAGACATTGAGAGCCGCACTTAACCTAACGAAGAGCCGCATGCGGCTCTCGGAGCCGCATTTGCCCACGTCTGCTCTTTACATACATATACCAAATATGAATGCGTTGCGAAACGAGAGATAATAATGTATTCCCTCGGAGCCTCCGTTGCCGATGAATACTCTGATAACGTCGTTGATTCAGTTTGATTAAAGAAAATTTGCAAGACACTAAAATTATATCCTGAGTTTTATTAAGTATACATCAATTGTTCGATACATTTAGTTCTTTTGACATTTCTGCGACAAGTCAAAATGTTACACTACAGGTTTTTTGTATTGTAGGTGTCTTAAGTACCAAAACGTTCGTACCGAGTCTTATATTTATAAATCGCCCACACCGTTTCGACACACATTTTTTAACTTATAATTTCATGTATGACATATGAAATTTAAACGGGCATTGCAGACATCTGTGTCGTAATTTTCGCTTATATATTTTGCTTCGTTATAAAAAGTCCGTAAGCAACAGTATGCAAGCAAACCCCAAACTAAAATACTCGAAAAACATCTTGTATTGTTTTACACTTTCTTCATGTAACAGTAAAACAATTTTAAAATGTATTACTCGTATGTAAAAATTGGCCTAGGACCATTTTTAGGAACTATTTAGAATTGAAGTCGAAACCCCTGGGTGGAAGACAAGTATTCAACCCTCTAGGCCGCGGGCGTTTAATTCTTATTATTTATAAAATGTTCACTTTTAAATAAATAATAATTTTGAAATTCGTATTGTTTCAAATAAATCTATAATGGTTTGGTTGTGGGGTAGCACTTAACTAAACTGCTGTATGTATTACAATTAACTTATTTGATCAAGAACTATTGAATAAATGGATATACACGAGTATCTACTTTGTTATCTGTCTTGAATTATTATTTAATCTCTTTTTTCAGAATGATTATTATATTTAAGCATTTAAATGTATATTTAAGCTGTATTTTTTTTCGTCTAATTTATCTATATCAACAAATTTTAATAATATATTTATGAAGCAATATTTCGCAAAAGAGATTCGTTTACTTATCATTTCAAGCGTATTTGTTATTAAAAACAAACTACATCAAATAGTCTAAAATTACATTTATATGCATAAATATATTTTTACTCGTGAAACTTTACTATGTGTTTCAGTTTTGAGAATCTGCTATGCATAGTTGAAGAATAATACCGTTTTCTCTGTCTTTATTTACTGTTTTGTGTTTCTTTACTGTTTTTGAAATATTTTTTTATTTGAGTTTCGGACGTCAAAATTCTCGCGGGCATATTATAGCAAAAAAAAAGACCTTGCACTTCGAGTGGTTTTCAAATCAAAAGTATCATATATGAAATTATTGATAAACATTTTTTTATTTAATCCTTAACCATTGAAATGTTTAGATTTTGATTAGATGTATTCAAATTAGTTTTAGTAATTGAAATACTTTATGTATTATTTTCATCAAAATTATATATTGCGTATTTATTGCATTTTACTTATTAGTTCGATCGTGTCCCTGTATAATAATGAAATAAATATAGGTTTATTTATAGCAATATAGTATGTACATAATACATTTAAATATACTTCAAGAACACAAATTGCAGAAAATGCATTAAAGACAGAAGCTGTCAAAAGGTCTGGACTCATCTAATAACAACCCCCCGGCCAAGATACACCCCACCAATATAGGGCGAGCCCAGCCACGGGGACATCAGATGTTTTTCAGCCCACACCCTTGCACATGTAGAATAAGAAGAGAAAAAAAACACAGAAATTAAATAGATGGCAGAAAAATATCATACATTTAAGAGAGGAGACATTAAAAGGTCCGGGCTCATCCCACAAACATTCCCCCGGCTGAGATACACCCCACTAATGTAGGGCGAGCCCGACCGCAAGGACATCGGGGGGCTATCAGCCCACACCCCCGTATTATCTAGATTACAAAAAAAAAAACAAAATGTATGGCAGAAAACAAAATAAAAAGTAAACCCACATATACCTACCACCTCAGGTTTACTGTCAGCAAGAACGAAAAAAAGAAAAGCCTCAAAGGAGTCCAAATTTTATAAAAGTAAAAAGACAAATGGGAAATGATGTTCACACATAAAAAAACCACGACACATTACATTGAAATAGTTAAGCAGTAATATAAACATGAATGAGAAGATAACGCACAAACATGCACGCACAATCCCCGATTCACCACCAGCGAAAAGAGAGAAAAGAAAGAAAAAAAAAAGCAAATAAGAGACCTTTTAACCACCCAGAAGATAACACTTTAGAGCATCTCTGAAGGTACAACTATTCACCCGCTCCTTCAAGGCTTGGGGCAACTCATTCCAGCATTTGCTGGCTGAGTATGAGAAGGATCCCTTGAATAGTGTTAGATTACGGTATGAGGAAAGTATGACTGGTTTTTCAGTGGGTGAACAGATGACAGCATAGTTTTGTATTAAGAAATGTGTCAAGCAAGTATGTGCGATGTTTCCATGGGTTTTCAATGTTTTTATTGACTCGTGTGTGTGTAAAACTAGATGAAGATCGATGGTGGCGAAAATTTTAAATCATTTACTGTTTTTGGTTGATATAATGTATGTTAAGCGTTTGTTAAAGACGTATGTTATAAGTATAATTCATTAAGGATTCTTGAGATGGTTTGGCTACATTGAGAAAATAAGTGCGAAAGGCTAACAAATATAAATGTCTTAAATTAATTGAAAGCGAGGTAGACGTAGACCGAAGAAAGGAAATAGTTGGACATTTTTTTATTGTATGTAGTTTAAAGGTATGAGAAACAGAATAACATGTATGAAGATATGTATGGATGTATACGAGGCAAAGGCGGTTTGCGTGGATTGAAAAACGTGTAGATTTGTTGCTCTACCTTTACCGAAAAGGGATGTGATTGCTTATTACTCGTATTATTATATGTACGAGTTCATACATTACATCATTCTCAATGTTTTGCCATTATAACATATTATTTATCATTTGCAAATAGTTACCGGGTAGTTGACTTCTCCTTGATAGTTTTTTTTAATTTTTTTACCAAATTTGTCAACAATTTCGTATTTTATATGAACACATGTGTTTTATGTAAATAATTAACTATTTTTCACATATTCTAAGAACACTGTATAGTCTTCTTCTTCAGGTTTAATCCTGGGGATTAGTTAGCAGCAAAGCTCTGCATTTCCTCTTCCACTCCGCTCGGTCTTCAGCGATCCTCTTGAGCTCTGTATAGGAGGTGCAGTCCATATCGTGGCATATTTGCTCCAGATACTCTCGGCGAGGACGGCCTCTGCCAATCGATACCTCAATCATTCCCTCCAGTATATTGTGCAGGAGGTTTTCATGTCGCAGCATATGACCCACCCATTCTGCACGCCTTTCCGATATGGTGTTTGACAGGTGCCTGGTTTCTTCAATCCTGCTGAGAACCTCGTCATTTGTAATGTTGTCTCTCCAGGAAATCCTTAGGATTCGTCTATATTTCGAAGGCCTCCAATCTTTCTAGATCCCTTTCGCCTATGCACCATGTCTCGCAACCATACATCAAAATACTCCACACATATGTTTTGACCAATTGCTTGCGGAGCTTTAGGTCCATGTTGTTGGATTCGAAAATCTACTATATAGTAAAAAAATCTAAATAAATCGGTCGATCGAAAGGCCGCAGCCGAACTTCGAATTTGATCTGTCAATACTGTGTGCTCGCTGAAGTGCCACACATACCACGCAATAAACCAATACACACATACCATAGACATCATCATCTTCGATCGCGAGAGATGGTCATTATTATTATTTTTCTCTACTCTTAGCTTTGTCCTTTGTAAAGTGAAACCCAAGTTATGACTAAGTTACTATAAAATTTTGTGCTGTATTTTTGTGTTAGAAGAAATAAATATTTTTTAACTTGTAATTTTTGCAGTCCCTCGTGAGCTAGCATTGGTTCCGTCTTGACCACATACAATCCTACCGGACCTATCCAATTGCGGTTAAATTTTTGGTCCAAATAATATGTTCTAAAATTGACAATGTAAAAAAAATTACGGCGGTCTATTGAAATGCGACATTCTAACCGCAAATTGCCTTAATTCCACTGTAATCACAGTGTGAGTGTATGTATGTACACTCATGTATCCGAGTACTTTGGTATCTTAAAGTCTAAAGAATTGTATTCAAGCCTGACATCAAATCTACTAATTGGGAGGTTACACCTGAGGGTAAATCCGTAGTTATAAAAACTGTAAAAAAAAGTAGAGTAGTAGATTAAGATGTTATATCTCTAATGAACTCCTGTAATATACGAAGTTACTCTATACGAGTATTGTCGGCACGGCATTATAGTGGTCAGCCTGATTGCTAAACATTCTCGTTTTCGGTATTCGCTTCCCAATTAATTCTAATTTATAATATATTTCATATGATTTTTTGTTTTTTTATACGTAAGTTCTAATAGCGTTAAATAATAATATTGAAACAACGCTTACTATTTAATCTCGTTACCCAGGGTGGTACATGTTGAGCCTGTCTGTTCGTCTTGGAAGGCCTTGCCATCACATAATCTTAATTAGTTCTAATAGCGTTAAATAATAATATTGAAACAACGCTTACTATTTAATCTCGTTACCGAGGGTGGTACATACTATATAGAGCCTGTCTGTTCGTCTTGGAAGGCCTTGCCATCACATAACCTTAATTAGATCTGTAGAAGCTTTATCCATTCACAAGGTAAAACTTGCCCTTTTTACGATATCGAGGAATGACCGATGGAACACATTGCGTTTTGGTTAAGAATTTTAAATATCTCTGACTCGAGTATGCACAAGATTTTTTATTTGAAGTTCGCTAATAAACCTTTTCTCCTTATCAATGTCGTGTTTCTGGTAGGATGAAAATCATTTTATTACCCGAAATGTTATACAATATTGAACTAATAGATGAATAAGTAATTTAAATTAAAACTCGCCTTAATTATAATTTAATTATATATTTCTGTGGCAATTACTTAATTGCTAAAACGTGTTTTGGAAATTTGATAACGTGTTCAACATGTTACTTTTGACTATCAAAAATATTTAGCATTTGATAATAAAATGGCATTGTAATTCTTCGGGTTGTGTAACATATATTATTAAGATGGGGAATACATCGTATTGAAATGTATAGGTATACCTGTATTGAAATGTATATTTATACCTGTATTGAAATGTATAGGCATACCTGTATTGAAACGTATAGGTATACCTGTATTGAAATGTATAGGTATACCTGTATTGAAATGTATAGGTATACCTGTATTGAAATGTATAGGTATACCATATGTATATATTCTCTGTCTACGATTGACTCTTAATCGTATACAATTTGATTTACTCTTCCGTTACAATGTGACGTCTGTCAAAAAGTGTCAACTTATGAATTGTTTTTGCGGCGTCTATTGGAGAAGCTATCGTGGCATCCTAGGAAGTGGACCAGTTTCAGTCAACTGCCACAAATGATGAATAATCATCATTATCAATCGTCAAGTGATATGTTAACGAATACTTATAACCAGAGAATCAAAAACTTTGAACGTTTGAAACTGGACGAGAAAACTAATACCCACAAGCCACATACCGATGCACGAATTGTGAAAAAAATACCTCGTAGTTTGGAATCATCTTTCTGCGTTATTATTTTATCGTCTGCGTTATATTGATACGTTTCCAAATATTTGAGGATTGGGGACTTTTTAATTATTGACATCCTTTTTTTATACTCGTATCCTAACACATTTTTAGCGTTACATATGAGTTACGTCATCATCGTTATCGCCATCACGCTATGTCCTTGTTGAGATAGGCATAGAGAATATATTTCCACTTCATTCTACCCTAATAAATATTATTTAAGTTTATTTTTTTTAATTCGACACGACATTGTATAACAATCATATTAGGGTGTGATTAGGGTATATCTAGGCCGGGGGAATGTTTGTGGGATGAGCCCGGACCTTTTAATGTCTTCTCTCTTGAATGAATTTTTTTTTGTCATCTATTTATTTTCTGTGTTTTTTTTTAATATTCTTGTTCTACGTGTTCAAGGGTGTGGGCTGAAAAACATTTGGTGTCCTCGTGGTTGGGTTCGCCCTATATTGGTGGGGTGTATCTTGGCCGAGGGGATGTTATTAGATGAGCCCAGACCTTTTGATAGCTTCTGTATTTAATGTATTATCTGCAATTTATGTGTTTTAGAAGTGTTATTTTAATATATTTTGTACATACTATGTTGCTGTCAATAAGCCTATATTTATTTATTTATTATGCAAAAAGTACCTAATTCAAATTTTATCTGTTCTGAGATTATTTAAAAAAATATCTCTCCACTTTGGATGGGTGTATTGTATTAAATTTATGTTTTACAGTATAACCTGGCTGGATTGTTGCTACTCTGCAATCTCCCAACCAATCAGAATGATGTTAAAGAGGCCTTGAACGAAAACCATAGTGGAACCCAGTTTTAAAAAAAAATCTGGGCTCCAACGGGAATCAAACCCGCTACCCCCGGATCGGGAGACAAGCGTCTTACCAACTAGGCCACATAGGCTGTCTTATATGGAACAAATAAACTTGAAGACAACTTTAAAATATCCATTTAACGGGCTTAGGTATTTTTGCGCCTTCATGATTATTCCATGCTATTCGTTATTTCAAATGAACAAAAAAAAAGTGTTATGTGGGTTGAATAATTTTTGTGCGATTACAATTTAGTATTGCAACATCAATTTTATTTTTTGTAGAAAAAAAAAAGCAAAATACTTCTGTTTTAAAATGGTTTCGAACCTAGTGAAATTATTTGTAAATATGTTGTCCTTTGAGACAGACCTTTGGAAAAATAAACAGTTTGAGCTTCGAAAAAGTTAGTTGCGTCTAAGTTTTACTGATTGTATTGTATTACACTTTCATTGTGCAGTCGAGCGTTTTTTTTGTCTTGTGGTAATCTTTTCTTACCAACCAGAAAAGTTAAAAAAAAAATTGGAGTGATAACCAGACTTATAAAAGAAAATCTAACTCGCAACCATCGGGCTGTAAGTCAGGCGTCTTATCTATTAGGATGTCCTACTGATGATGAATGCAATATTTTTTTAATAATGAAATATTTATTTGAATTGCTGATTGAGAAATATTGTACAAAATATACAAATAATTTTACTATTCATGAGCTCTGGATGGTTTCAAATGTACCATATATATGTACATTATATTATGTTATTATCTGTGAAGATAATCTCCGACCTCTTGCAGCATTTCGAAATTGTAAATTCTCTTATAATTGCCCCGATTAATTGAAATCAATATGTTCCGATCACGTTAATGTTATGATATATGATGTATGTTATATTAATAATATGATATTAGGCCAAGCCACGAACTTGCTGATAAAAAAACTTGTTGAGTAATCAGTTTGATTCTACAATCGATGTGCTTTCCTCCACGTGAATTGTAATTAATAATCTCTTGATTTATACAATAAATAAAATAGTTTAATTACACACTTTTGAAGAAGACAAGTGTACAGACGATCAAGTAAAAGCGAAATTATTTATACAAAAAGTACGAGTATTTTTTGTAGTTATTATGTGACTAATAAATATTAGTTGTTTCGGGGAAAGTGTTGAAAATTAACCGAGGACTGTTTATTCAGTGTACATGTATATGATTAATCTCTGTTTGTAAGTGTAAAAATGTTAATTTATTTCGGTTAATTAAATTATTTGCATTTATAAGACCTGTGTGCGACCTATCCTCACATATGGCATCGAAGCGAGGGCGGACACTGTCAGGACAAAAAGTATGCTAAGGGCAACGGAAATGAGAACTCTGCGCGCTATTGCTGGGAAGACTTTGCGTGATCGTGTAAGGAACACCACAATCCGAGAGGTCTGTGAGGTCCAAGATGTGGTCAGATGGGGACGACAGCGTCGACGATACTGATACCAACATGTTCAGAGAATGAATTCCACAAGAATTCCATACATAGCTCTGCATGAGGTGCCAGATGGACGGCGTCCGCCAGGGAGACCCCCGAAACGATGGAGAGATAGCTGGAGCTCAGCATCACAGGACAATCCTGCAGTAACAGACTCTTGCGAGTCTACAGAAAGTTTAAGAAGAAGAAGAAGAAATTATTTGCTAAACACAGTATAATTTAACTTTACTTCAGCTGTGAACCTGTCATCAACAAGGGGTTCATCGTGTCATGTATCTATTGAGGTATTCGTTTTTCTGCACATTTGTGCTTCTGCGTCTACTGTTTGCAAAAAAAATGAAGAAAGATTTGCTGGTATATGTTTCGATGCATTCTTTACTAGAAAATGAAGAGAAAATACAATTATTTAACGCTGATCTAGTTATTACAGATTCCATATAGATTATTTATTTATTTTTATTCATTTATTTTTTATTTATTTTACACATGACAAGAAATATACGTTATTTTCGAGAAAAAACAACAGGTAATTTAATTTGAACACACAATTTTAATGGATCTGGGTTTTTCGCCTTTCATTTGTCGTGCCCCCCAGTGTGTCCTCAGCGAGATACAGACAAAGTTAGTTTGAACCGCTTAGTTTCAAGAAGGCATAAGTTTATCGGTTCCTCTTACAACTGTACCACAGATCCCTGTGCTGCGTATTATTGTTTTTAGGTAACCATATGCTTTTTTTTCGAGTATTATTATTTCATTATAAAATTAAAAAAGATGCTGACTGTTAGCCTAACGGAAGTTAAATCAATCATTTTATTTTATTTATTTTACATTTAATACAAGATCAAAACAATATAAATTTGCGATGGTCTAAATAATTGTCATTTATATTAATATTAAACCACCGAAAAAATATTTTTACTAGGTTCAAAGTGAGGCATCCTGAATTAGATGTCACATGTGGTTGATATTTTTTTAATAGAAGAAAAACAATACATGACCTAATGTTAATCTTGTTTCCCGAGCAGCAGGTGATGATGATGGTGATGAAGCGACATTGGTACATACATTCATTACAAAGATAGTTGTACCTCGGGAAGACCTTCAGATGTGCGTAAAACAATGGAACAATTAAATTTGGCTCTTTCCCTCGATATCATGGTTATCTCGATGTTGGATTGTAATAACCAATTATGATGGCCGATCAGACTTGTGCGATTCAATAGAAACATTGTTTCTGTTGTGAAGTCGATTTCAAAATCTTATCATTATTGCACTAACATTATTCCCCACCCCTCTTGTACTTTTATGAGTAATGCCAAGTGAAATAAATAACATATACACGATCAGTTATCATTTCACAATTTACAGATAATATGTTTTTCTTTTCACTGTAGCGTATTTTCTTTTAACGTACCTTAAATACCTTCTACATACTATATCGAGACAGTAAATATCACAGATTTTTATGAATTTTTTACCTCTAAAATGAATCATATTTAACGCTTAACTTATGACCAACGACGTAGACGCTTATGGTCAACGACGTAGATAAGATCTGAGCTCATTCATAGAGTTGAAACAGAGTCGCCAACTAGGACTAGAAAGAAAAAAAAGCATAACGAAAGTCCTCGTAGTAGACCGCTTCCAGACTGACAAAAAATAATTATTTAAAGAATTATTATGAAGAGGCCAACGAGTTCATCTACTTAGGTGTCTCATTTAAAAAAATTGAGGATGTGAAGCAGAGATATGAAAACGAATTGGAATGTCAAAATCAGATATGACAAGTCCGACAAAGATATGGTTTAACACGTCTTTATTAAGAAGAACCGAAATCCGTCTTGTGAAATCTCTTGAATCATGTCAGGACTGTATTTGATAAATTACATAGTTCACATCCCCAATACTAAATTCGCAACATTTCATGCTCCTGAAACATGTTTCTCGAAACAAAATAATTTAGTCGCTAAGATTAAGTCAATAGAAGAAAAGGTTATCTTAAGTGCTCACCGCCTTGGAGTACAAGATTATATCCTGGATTGTAAAGAATCCCATGGTCATTGTTTGTTTAAGAAAAGGGCCTATAATAAATTAAATTTTGTTTTGGTTATACAAATGGAATAGTGCACCGCCAACTTAGGTGGTCGGCTCGGGTTGTAAAACTACATTCCGGATTGTAAAGAATTCCATGGTCATTGTTTGTTTAGGAAAAGGGTTTATAATAAATTCAATTCTGTTTTGTAAAGATGGAAATTGTAAGGCCAGCGGCAAACGACTGAGAAGACAAAAGCAGGGTCATAAAAAAAGGAATCCATTGCTCAAGGAAGCAATAAATTCTGTCTAGACGATATACCCTTTTGATGAATTCTAAGAGACACCGATCTCAATTGTCTTTTAAAAAATAAAGTATCATGTCTATGACGTTACTATGCGAAACTAGTATTTTGAGTGAGAATGAGTACGTGTAGCCTCTCTTTCTCGCAAGTGGCTATAAAAGGCCCGAACTTCCACGAGGAGCCTCCTTGTGCCTTCAGATTCGACACGGTTAGGACGTCTGTCCAGAAATAGTGTTTGTACCGAGGACAGCCAGACTAGCTTTCTTCGTGTATCGCAGAAGTCCAGGACGCCATCTTTAATTACGGGTGAATATTATTTCTTTTAATTTCAATGCTGGATTTCGTCGCCACGCTAAAAACCCACCGAGTAAAGTAATTTCAAATTGTTATTGAAATCTCCCTTGCTAAATACAACACAGTCTTTCTTGCCAATTTTAAACTTTTTTTTCTTGACATTCGTCAAGTTTTCTTTTATATATATTTTTTTCTTTTTTTTTATAATATAATAAACTGATTCATTCCAAATTATACCTTGTTTAATTGTGTCGCCTGTCCCTGCGAGAGTTGAGAGAGAGTTATTCAGAGTCAAAGGAACCCAACAAACCCCTGAGATCTAAAGAGTTCCTGCCTCTTTAAGAAACCGGCCGAGCTGAACGGGAGTGTCATACCTCATATGATGGTAATGTTTTATAACTAATTTATGTATTGAAATGTGTACAACCTAATATTTTTTTAAATAGGAAAGAGGTGTGACAATCATCTATATCAGTGTTCCCCAACCTTTTTAGACCTGTGGACCGGTAAAAAAAGGAAATTTTTTTCGCGGACCACTAATACTGAAATAAAAATGTTTTTTTTATTTATTGTAATATTTTTTTAATCATGTATTGTGACAGATGGACATATGTAACTATAATTAACAAATATACATATAACAGTTAAACAATTTTAATTGTAACATTGTCTGATACAATTAAAATTTAACAAAAACAATCGGGTTTTTTCAACAAACTAATGCGAAACCTGCTGTTGCATCTTTGTTGATATATTGGATATTCTTGGCTCCAGTGCTGTCTCTGACAGACGAAGTGCTGCATTCACGTCCAATCTATTCCTTTGTTTCGATTTTATTGAGGACATGGATGAAAATCCTATATTTAATATTTTTGCATGGCGACTTTCTTGAAATTTGGCATACTGTTTGCGGCCCGGCGGAAAGTCTCTGCGGCCCGGCACTGGGCCGCGGACCACCGGTTGGGGAACACTGATCTATATCACTGTATGGAATGGAAACATGGACTACTCAAACAAGATAGACGGACTAAATAAAATAGTTAACATAGTTCTCTTTAAATGCTGCATTCTATACCATCCAGAAATGAGTAGAATGGTACACCAAGTCTCAGAAATAGCAGACTACCACCATTTGGCACGCAGTGAAGTAGGAAATATTGATCTTAAGCATAATTTTAAATTACAGCTCATGTGAAAACTAAGTTTTTTTGTCTTTTTATCTCTACCTCATCAAGTTTTTTATTGAACAATATCCACCCACAACAGCTTCAATATGACACGTGATTTTGCAATGAAATACGATATGAAAATCACACATATTAAATAATATAAATTCATAGCGGACTATGTGCACAATTCACATACTGTCGCTGTTGTATCAATCCTTAACTGTCCCGTCGGCCATCTTATGTCGTCGATAATATTCAGCGTTTTTTTTCGATCGTGGACTTGTGTCACCCTGAAACAATGATTGTTTATTAGTTTTCCCAGTTCACTGTTTTTTTTTACGTCGTCCTTTAGTGTTCATGTAGTGAAACTCTGGGACCAGTTATAAACTAATATTAGACTCTTCGTCATTGACATGTTTTTAAATGCGACTAAAAAAAAACACTTAATTTCAAGTTCGTAACGTTTCATTCTTGGTTTTTTCTCTCCTCTTCACCATTCCTTCCTGTTTCCTTTGATTGGTGATATCTCAATTTTATGGTGAATATTTTTTTTTGCGACCATGTACTCGTAACTTAATTTTCTTTTATATGGTTGCTTGGAAGAACTTGTCATCGGCAATAAGGCCACCAAATTGTTTTACAATGAAGAGGTCCAGTGCTGACAGAGGACCTCGCGGATTTCATTGTAAAGAAGATGATAGGGAAGATGCAGACATTAGATTTCATCATAGGGAAGATGTAGACTCAGCAGACACACATGACACGCGTGGCAACTAATGAAATGTTCACCATCCCTAGAGTTAAAACCGACTTCAATAAAGGTAAAGGTAGGAAAACCATTTAGACAGTCGATCGGAGCGTGGTTGTTATTGCGACAGGATTTTGAGTACTTGGGCTTTCAGGATGAATGACGAGTGGAAGGGATTTATGTAAGCTCGTGAGTGTGGGTTTCTTCTTGTTGTTTTAATTTTGGTTGTTTTTGTATTTGTGTTTCAGTGTATTTTTTTTGTTTTGATTTTAATTTTTATTCTTATGATTGTGTGCGGTATAGTGTGGGATGAATATTTTTGATCTTTCTGGAGTGATGGTGTGTGAGGAGTTGAATTTCGCAAGATGTTTCCAGTTGTAGTTGAGTGTCACTGTTTGTCAGGTTGATGAGAGCGTGCAACGGGGTTTTGTTTTTGTGTAATCAAAAATCGGAAAGAAGTATCGATTTATTTTTCTCATGCTAAATATCCTCAGTGAGATACAGGCAAAAGCCTAGTTTACTGGGGATACGACAAATGAAAGGCAACAAACCCAGATCCATTAAAATTGTATGTCCAAATCAAATTATCTGCTGTTTTTCTCAAATTGTGTATATTTCTTGTCATGTGTAATAATAAATAAATAAAAAAAAAAATTGTAATACGAGTACCACATATTTTTTTAGAGCTGCTGCCTTGAAACTCAATAGCTATGATCATTGCGAGCCTCTGAAGAGTAGAATAATTATAAAGAATAGTATGTGTGATCATTAACTCTGCAGACTACAAATACAACTGGTATATCCGTAGCTCGATGATGCTGCTTGGAATTAAATACTCATTTTTCAGGCCTTTGTAAAAAATAACAAAAAAAACTTAAAATATTTTTACTAGTGTCAGTATACTAATCAGTTATTTGTTGTTTATAGTTAAGGCATTAACGTTGTGGAGGTTTAAAGACATTGTAATTTATTTTTAACAAACACTGTTTATTCCACTTTTTTATGACGGTATAACCCTACCGGTTTCAAGGCTTTCACCTCATCTTCAGGGGAGCGTAAACAAGACTAAATGCTGTTCGGACTGGCACCGATATAGACACTTCCTGGAAGCCTCATTGATTCACTTTTAAAAAACAAAACAAAAAAGAAACTTATAAAAGATTATATATTTAACGACACCTATAAGCATACCTATAAATGGAGCAAAGTCCTATTTATAAAAAATATATCAAATGAAATAACCAAAAATATTCCAAGTCACATAAAGCCAGCTTTTTACACTAACTTTAATCTCCGGAAACTCTTATTTAATGGGAAAGGCAAAAATGGAATACTTAACAACAGCGGTGTGTATAAACTTTTATGTGCTGACTGTGATAATTTCTATATAGGAAAGACAGGAAGATCTTTTGAAAAGAGATTTCGTGAACACCAATCTGCTTTAACAAATCCTCTAATTTATTCTGAAATGGCTAATCATTGTCACCGTGAGAATCATACTTTTTCTATCGATGATGCCAAATTCTTACATATTAGCGGCAACGGAAATAGATTGGACAGATTGGAGGCCCTAGAAATTTCTAAGTCAGTATACCGATCAGAGCATCTGTTGAATAGTTATCTCCCCAAAATCTCCCCGCTCTTGGCCGAAATTATACCTAGCCTTCCTCTCACCCCTCCCGCCTCCATCCGTTGAAGTGTCTATATCGGTGCCAGTCCGAACAGCATTTAGTCTTGTTTACGCTCCCCTGAAGATGAGGTGAAAGTCTTGAAACCGGTAGGGTTATACCGTCATAAAAAAGTGGAATAAACAGTGTTTGTTAAAAATAAATTACAATCAGTTATTTGATTCAAATAAATGTAAATACTATATTTACTAGTCCGCCTACAGAATTAGCAGGATAGAATACAAGTAGCCTGAACGAGTGGACCTGTTCTTGCTAAATAATTAGTTGTAAGAATTGTTATCTAGTTATAAGTAGAATGAAGGTGTTAATTATTTCTAAGAAGTCATATATTAAGATTGTAAAAAATAAAATGACATGTAGGAAAATAAGATTAAATAAGTTCATAAATTATAATATGTTACTCGTATATATGTAAATAAGATTAGTTAAGTAATAAATTTGTATATTGGTATAGCCTTTACAAATATTTGTACAATATATTACTTTGTTTAGTAAAAAAAACTAGATTTACATTTGAAGTATCTTTAATCTTCACGTTATTTTTTGTATTATTATTACCAACAAGTAAAATGTTTTTTCTTAGTATTTTTTCATCTCATTCCAGTAGGTATTCTGTGTCTTTCTGCGTTTAGTTTCTTATTACAAGTGATTGGTTTTACTGGCTGAATGATATTATTCAAGGAAATGCCACCTGATCCCCGTATTTATTATATTCTGCTCAACTTGGGAGAACCCAAAGAGGTCAATGGGTAAAATTCTCCACCTTTTTTTACAGCGAATATGATTATCAAGCCAAAAATAAATCGAATATGCTCGTATATCTGGAATGTCGACTGGGATTGGTAGTCTCATAAAGTGCGTACAAGAAGACTATTTCCAGAAAAGGCGCTTGAAGCTTTTCGCGAGAAATCTTTAAATAAATAAATAAATAAATAAATACAGGTTTATTGATAGCAACATAGTATGTACGAGGCATATCCAGAAAGTAAGTGTACTGAATTTTTGTAGGTTACAATTTTTTTTATTTAAACAAAAAAATTACGTGGTTACCGTAGTACATATGTAAGCTATTTTTCGACATAGTCGCCATTCCTCTCAATGCAGGTGGTGAAACGGGGTATCAACTTTTTGATGCCTTCCTCGAAGTAGTTTCCCGCCAACCCCTCCGTCCACTTCTCCACCTCCTCCTTTACCTCCTCGTCGGTTGAAAACCTTTTTCCACCCATGTGCAGCTTCAGGGAGGTAAAGAGATAGTAATCTGAAGGTGCTAGGTCAGGGGAATGCGCGGGATGGTTCAGGACATCCCATTTAAACGAGGCGAGCAGTTCCTTCGTGACGTTGGCCGTGTGTGGTTTGGCATTGTCGTGCAGCAGGCAGACTCCCTTTGTCAGCATGCCTCTCCTCTTGTTCTGAATCGCCCTCCGCAATTTTTTTAGGGTCTCACAGTATCTTGCAGAGTTGATGGTCTCCCCTTGAGGCATATATTCAATTAAAATTATGCCTTGACAGTCCCAAAACACGGATGCCATGATTTTCTTGGCTGAAATTGTGGTTTTGAACTTTTTGGCGGAGGGTGAAGAGGTGTGACGTGACCGTTTTTAAACTCGCGACACCACTTGTACACACTCGTACGATTCATAGCTTTATCACCATATGCAGTTTTCACCTCATTATAAACCTCAACCGGAGGTTTTCCCTTCCAAACGAGATAACGGATGACGCCGCGTATTTCGCACTTAGCGGGAGATTGGATTGACATTTTTCACGAAACGTGTTGTCGCGTCGACACTTCTCAATGTACTGACCTCGAACCAGTCTCATTGCGGAGGGGAAGGGTCAGGCTACACGGAAGTGTAGCCAACATGCCGAAAATAAAATCCATCCGGTCGTGAGAGCCTCAGTACACTTACTTTCTGGATACGCATAGTACATAATACATTTAGACACATTTCAAGAACACATTAAAAAGAGAATACTTAAAAAAACAGAAACTATAAAAAGGTCTGGGCTCGTCTAATAACATCCCCCCGGCCAAGATACACCCCACCAATATAGGGCGAACCCAGCTACGGGGACACCAGATGTTTGTCAGCCCACACCCTTGAACAAAAGTTACAAATTACAGTAAACAAAAATAAAAAAGTAATAAACAACAAAATAATGCAAAAGTTTCACATCTCTTAAATACTTTTCCTCTGCATTAATATAGTCAAACTAGTTGCAACCCGTGAAATATTCCCGGAATTAAAACAAATTCTACATTAATGAAAATATATATTCATAAATGTAAAATTTGTTTATATACGAGTATATCATTTATACATCGTCCCCTTTTACACCGGTTCAAAAATTGTAAGCTAGGTATTTAAAATTCGTTCAGTATCACGGACCCACCAAGATTCAAATTTCGAATTACTTTCGCAGAGAATCTAAGTATTCCTCTCTCGCTCTCTTGTATTCAAAATTCAATTCTCGTATTCTTTCTTTGACGACAACCATCGTATGGGTTTTGGCCTATTTATACTATGATACTAAGGAATCAATTAATTTATTAAAATTGAAATCATTCCGTACATATCACACAAACTATTGATCCAAGTGGTCCATAGTAACGTGAGACCAGTCTGATATAAGCACTGCTCACATAACAAACCGGTATCATTCTGCTTGAAGAGAGTCTCGGGAAAGGAAGTAGAAACACATGTAACGGGGATTAATGTAAACAGTGGAATAGCAAAATAATTTATTTCTAAATATTCTTATATAGACTGGTTCCACAAACTTAAAGTATAAACCATTGATAAAAAGTATATATTCTACTCCCGAAATTCCCATTTAAATTGCGATTTTTTCCCAGCCAAAACCTCAAGCTTAATGCGGCACCTGTTAGCGTTGTACTATCAATGTAATGTTTGAAATTATCGGTTTATCTCAAAAAGAGTAAAATGTTGGGTTCTTGTCCTCGATCCTGTCCTGTCAATTCGAAACCTAAAATTTAATCAGTCTAATTCATATACCAGTATATTTTATACGTTGTTAGATTGAAAGTGAGTTTGAAATTGTCAGGAATTAAAATTAAATTGTGTCAATATATTTTTATAGGGTTGTCCAATATCACGAGCGGCTACAGTTAAGACTTGTTGCATTGTATTACGTGTTAGTGTAATTTCACGGATAAAAGCAGGCTTTCTCAGAAAAGGCAATGAGTCTAGTGAGAAGGCAAATACAAACCGTTTGTTTGTCTTTTGTAGAACAGAATAATGTAAACACTTATAGTATAATATAAAATAAAAATATATAAGATTAATAGTATTTTACTTCTTCCTAGTTTTAATAGGAAATGATACAAGTCACTAAATGTTTTTTTTTCTAATTTCCGTTAAGTTTTATTTACTTGACTTGTACTGTTTTCGAATAAACTATTACATTTTTGCTAATAAAAATAATTCAGTCTTATAATTTAAACTAAAATGACAGATTATTTATGTTATGTTGAAACGACTAAAGCGACGTTTATTATATTAATTCTTATTCAAATTTCTCATCAAACGTGGTCAATAATCAGTTTTGTTTATTCAAATGAAGCATCGTTTGTTGTATTGATTATAAAATGTTGCATAGAAATTGAGTTTGCGCGCCTCCCCGCTGACCCTGTCCTAATGTCTCTACTAGCCCATTTTTATCGCCCCTTCAGCATCGTGATTTATGAAAAATTGACACATCTTACTTATCCTTAGTGTAATATTAAAATTTTAAAATCATAAATAATTATTAACCATTTCCGAATCGATTTCATTATACGAATATATCTAATTTTTAGGGTAAAAAAGGAAAGTTCTAAGTGTAACATTAAACGAGAGCATACATTGAATTCCTGAAGGCGGCCAGTGCACCTTAAACAAAGGCTAGGTGAAGAAGAAATTGCGCAGAACAAAACTAATTATTTTGGGTTCGATATCAGATAGTACCACATTTCAAGCCTGGAATGAAACAACGGCATCTATACGAGTATATCACATTTTGATGGATAAGTGTAAAGAGGATCCAACCCAGAGTAAATCATTTTTAATATATTTAGGAAAATATAACAGAGCTTGTATTGTATCATGCTGTCGATGTATGTAGTAAAACCTAGTAGGCTTATTGCCGTGTGACAATCTCTTGTTTGGAAGAGTTTTCAATGACATCTAGACTAGAACGCTGTTTAAAAAAATGGGTACCAATTGGAATAGAATCCGCAATCTCGGATCGGAAGACAGGTATCTTACCCATTAGACGCAAGAAGGCTTGTTTGGAATATGATATTTAAAACAGAAGTTAACCATCAAATACGTATTTTAATGACTAAGTATTTTTATGTCCATATAATATTTTAAATAAATTGGTACATATTATATATGCTTCCTTTTTTATTTATTTAATGACGTAATCTATAACACAAACATTTGCCAAAGATTATACCTACTATATATACAAATTTATATCTTAAGAACTATTCTGATTTAAAAGTATATGTATATATTGTAACTATGAACTAACTTAATTTTAATTTCCTTCATGTAATTTTATTTTTAATAATCAAGATATTTAATTTCTTAGAAATAATTAGCACCTACATACTAACTAGATAACAATTCTCACAACTAATTATTTGGCAAGAACAAGTCCACTCATTCAGGCTACTTGCATTTCATCACATTCACTCAGATCTTGGTCCTCCCAGCGAATACTGTAGGTGGGCTAGTCAGGCAACATATGATGCTTCGGAAACCAGTGCTTTTAAATATAAGGTACTAGTAGGTCGTACTTAAGACCCCATGGCAATATATATATGATACTTCCATTTGAAAAGTTTTACAGGTGACTCTTTAACTATTTTTTTCCTGAATTTATGCATTAATTGTAAGAAAACTGTTTCACAACAGTAAATTTGAATCTTCCAAGTGTCTTAAATAGTTCCATTACAATTAATGTTTATGTTATATAGTCATAAAATAATAACATAAACATTAATTGTTAACCTCCTAACAAAATTTGTTACGGATCATTGTTCCGTTTCAGGTTTAATTCATTCATTTTATTTGAACGATTCTAAAACCAAAAACATTTTATTTAATATACGAGTATTTTAAATGGTTTGCTTGTCTCAACTCAAGAACTTTAGTATTAGTTTAAACTTTTTTGTTAATCTGTTGTCATCCATTCTACATGCTTGAACTTAAGATAAACTTTACGACTAGCCTGGGTTTACGAGTGTCGACATAATATAGTCGTTGATCTGTGTTTTAAGGGTTTTCGTCAATTTAAAAATTTGTGTTGAAGTAAATATTTTTACATTTTGAACGAGGTTATTTTTCTAAAGTGTGTTGAAGTTGAACTGTAATAATTTAAACATACGTGTATTTTATTTTAATTACTTAGGCGAGTGTTTCGTAAATGGGTTGTAGTTTTGTATTAAACTTTCGTTGTATTATCTGCCGAGTTTATTGCCATTTATTAATCTTTCAACCAACCAGAAAGTTGTAAAATAAGTCTCGATAGAAAACCAGACAAATATTTTTGGAGAAATCTAGGTATTTGAGGACATGCGTCTTTCCAACGAGGTCACGGAGGTCGTCAAAAAGGTTTACACCTCGCTAAATATCTTATGTTTTCTTTGTCTCGTTGATTAATTATCTACTCTCTTAAACTAAAGTTTTTTTTATAAACAAAGAGTAATTATTTTTTGGCGTAATGGATGTTTAGTTAAAATTTGTGTAAGGCACCAAACATTTACTTTTAACTATAAAATTCGTCAAGGAAGAAGGAAATTGAAAAAAAACGTGATTATTGGAGGTTTTTCTCTGTGTTATTTTTGTTGTGCGAGTATATGTTATATAATATAAGTTGGTAGTATGAACCGACTGGAAGCATTCGAAATGTGGATACACTGGAGAATGCTACGGATACCCTGGACGGATATGGTCAGTAACAACACAAGGGTTCTTCAAAAAGCCAAAGTTGATAGAGAGTTGCTGACTGATATTAAAATCCGAAAGGTGTCCTATTAGGGTTATGTACTTAGAGGAGCAAAGTACAAATTACTGCACCTGACCATCCAAGGCAAAATAGAAGGTCGAAGAGGTGTTGGCAGGAGGTAAATCTCCTGGCTCCGCAATATACGTGATTGGACTGGAATAAGGAGCGCTGGGTATCTTTTTCGGACTGCCGGGGACAAAGATGCCTGCTCTCAGGTGATAGTCAACGTTGGGGGGACCTGACATGACACTGAGAAGAATAATATATATACGAGTATAGTAAAATCTGACTTTTTTGTTGTTTGACATTTTTTTATCGAATCAAAAGATTGTTAAAAGATTTTATTTGTAAATTTTAAAATATATTTCGTTTTACTGAAAATAAGAATTTATTTTTTTAATGACACTTAATATTTTGGAAGTGAAATTTAAATTGATCAAATATATTATTCATGTACCGGAGTATAACCATCTATGAATGCTTCAAGAAATTAATTTCTAATTATTCAATAATGCAGTATATGTAATACTGTTACTTTAACTAATTTGTGCCAACGTTCATTCTCAGTTCTGAACCACCAAGCCGAAAACGTCTTACTTATAAATTACTACAAATTGTTTTAATTTATAAGACGCATTCATATTAATATTTGATCGCCCTTAAACAGGCTACTCTCGAAACGGCACTGTATAAATGGTCCTTTTACTATTAAAATTACAACAATTGTAAGTGTTAACTCTGAAAGTTACATAATGATTATCTCACTTAAGGGGTGAGGGAAGGGGGGGGGGTATTCTCATTTCATGGGCCGAAAAATCGACAATTTGTAAAAAAAAAAATTTCAGTGAATATTTTTGTTATTAAGTCGGAAGTAAGGCCGCCCGTACATAGAGGGGGGCCGTTATGCCCATGAGTGTGGCTGTTGTACTCGTCTCAAAATTAAAAAAAAAAAACAATTCTACCCAGAAAGCATGTGGCTATAGCCGGTACCAGAATAATTAAAAAATAATTATTAGAAAAAAAAGGACGGCTTATTGAAATAAAAAATCGATTTTGTGTCTTTAGAGGAGTGAAAAAAATCGAAAAAATAAATCGATTGAAATAATTCTGGTACCGGCTATAGAGATAGGTATAAGAAATAGAATAAGTACTTATTCATTAAAATCGCTTAATTAGTTTTTGAGTTATCATAGAGAATATTAAAAAAAAAAAGTGATTTTTCAGGAAACGCGTTTAAAGTTTCAAGTGCGATTTTTACACGAATTAAAGCGTATATTTTCAACTTATTGTTAATCAGCAATTTCAGGGCCATATAAACTTGTTCAAACATCCTGACAAACTAAATATCAATTCATCATTCTGAGAAATCCTATTGGACAAGAATTTTTAATTCTTGGAAAATAAGGCTGCTGCCATAACAATAGACGACCCGAAAGCTTCGAAGCCCTGATAATTTTTCGACCGACGCGCTCGACTATAAACCCTCATAACTTTTCGAATTTTCAAGATCTTTAAAAATTTCTTACTGGAAATGATTCAGAAAGGATTATAAAAAATAAAATGAAAAAAAAATCGATTTAAATAAAATCCAAATGAGAATACCCTCTTAAAGTATGAATGCATGTCGCAGCTAAATAGATGATAATTATTCCAATGACAAGTATTCTTGAGACATTTTTGTCGTTGAACACACCGTAGTGGTCGTTGTTGGGCCTCTTAGTCGAAGTTTCCCTACGCCATTTCAACGCCTATTCAGTTGGAAAGTGAAGCCATGTCGTGGAGTTTTGTTTGTTTCTTTTTTTCTCCTCTTTAAGTGAGTGAACCACCATCAAACTCACCCAGCACACCGGTGTACTAGATGCAATTGCACACAGAAGAGATAATCGTATAACACCAGCATGTTTCTCTTTTTTTTAAAAGACTAGATATCACCGAAGTCATATTTATCCTTATACCCCCAAATACTAGGCGGAAAAAAGCCTCTGTCATTTGAGGGGAGTAACACAATGTGGGGCTCGAATCGGCGACCTTCCGCACGGAAGTCCAGTGCGTTAGCGCGCGACCATCTACACACCATAGTACTCTTCAACTGTCAGAATACCCGTTCATCTTTGGATGCTGTGTAACTGTTACCAATGTGGCATCTTATGATTCTTCATTCACCCTCAAATGAAGGTAGAACGATGAAATAATATATTTTTAAAAGTAGTTAATGCATTTGAGAATGTTCCATAAAGTGATAAGTCGTTATTTTGTCCTGCAGTAATTTAATAAATCTAATTAAATCTTGAAACAACTATTTTTGAGAAGTTATAATCACA
Source organism: Odontocerum albicorne (assembly GCA_949825065.1). Taxonomy (NCBI): domain Eukaryota; kingdom Metazoa; phylum Arthropoda; class Insecta; order Trichoptera; family Odontoceridae; genus Odontocerum; species Odontocerum albicorne. Next base: position 14,852,491 of record OX463841.1, read on the forward strand.
TCTTATTTCGTATACACGTATTGTGCGAATATCCACCATATATGGGTTTGATTTGTTAAGCTCAACTACGGGAAAGTAATTAAAATTAATTGTTTTACTTAAATTTTTCAACAATTATATTCAAACCCGTGTTCCTTCCGTTTTTGTTAAAATTATGGATTTTGTTGAAGTAAATTAAAACATTTACATTTTTTTGATAAGACATTGATGCACGATAAATACGAGTATGTTAAAATTAATCAAATATGAAAGTTGCGTGTTTCGAAATTCGACGATGGGTATATTAGATTAATGTTTGTTACTTAACTTCGTCTCCTAGTTAATTCCTAAGTACGAGTACTTGTAAAACATGCGTCTAAACTTATTACGAAAATAATTTCTGAAAAGCAAAAAACGATGCATTTTATTAAATCGTCATGCCTCGTAAAATTGGTATGTTCATTTATATAACATGAAAATTATGAGTAAAATTATAAAATGTATTAAAACCAAAGAAGTTCGATAATACACGCGAGATTTGTCAGTTTATTCTACAACACTACTATATATAGTACAATCTATTAAGAGGACGATTCAAGTTCAGTTTTATCCAGCGAATATCCGGTACGGAACGTTAGGAATTGGCTATACCCGAAATACTCTTGATTTAGCTGCAAATTTTAAAACATCAGTAAAATATAGCCGCCGAGGGAGTAATTGAAAGGAACTGTTTTTAATTTGCCTGTCTCGTTTATTTGGCTTCGTGAGGGTGTGAGCGAGGGTAGCATTTGGAAGCGTGGATAATCGATTTGGCTCGGCCGGGCTCCACGCCTCGCGCCGTCAGCGCTTCTATTTGTGTGGACGGGGATACTCGTATTGTATAGTTACTCGTTACACCTCCGCTTCTCATTAGTTACAATACTTCAAAGCCTGATTGCTCAGCCCAGAGGGGGTGGGCAGTCATTTCGCTCAGTTTAATTATCGCGCGAAGACATTGGAATATCGTAACTGATAAAACTGGAATTTATTTAAGGTTTTGACTTATATTTTATGGAACTCCTAATTAGAATATTTAACAGTACACTACTTTATTATTCGACTAATTACATTTCTCCCCGTTAAGCGTGTTTCTACCTCCTATCCCGAGGCTCTCTTCAAGCGAAATGCTCCTCTTATTACTCTCTAAAACTTGAAGATCGTTATAGAGATGGAATATATCAATTTACCAACATATGTGAGAAGGTTATATCCAATAATGGAACATGGATTATTAAATATTGTGTCTTTCAAAAATTTTATTACTGAAAAATGGCAATTACTTTGGCATCAACGCCAATCAATATACGAGTATATCTTACTAAGAAAACGCTAAGTGCCTATAATTTGATATGTTAGCTTTTCAAATAATTTCTTATTATAATTATATCACGTAAGAAATGAAGAATATTTCTCAATATTTAACTATCCCATAAGAATATTTTAATACCTTTGGATATGAAATTTAGGAAACATTTAAAAATAACCTTTGCTGTCCTTTTTATGGTACTATAATAAATACTTGATTTAAATTCACAGACATCTTTGGTTACTTGACTACAGTTTGAGAATGTCTAAATTTATACAATTTTTTATTGTGTTAAAGGAAAACCACCTACTGTTATTTAAAATTCAGTATTTGCCTCGCATTATTTTATTGCGAAAGAGCAGCGTTACCACCTGTTGACATGGAATCCTTCCTCTTAAGAATTCCATTTGTCGGTTTATTACTGTCTTGTTTTTATTTGCAGCTATTTATTAAGTATCGAAATAAAAAGCCTTAGAAAATATTGTACCCCTATTTACTTCTCAGCACGTTTTTACACCATTTTGCTGAAAACGTATTGTTTCAGTTGGTAAATATTTTACTGTAACGGGTAGTATGTAAATTGAATTAGAAATACATAGTGGTATTTAGTTAGTACGGATTTATCATTCTAATTTGTGTTTTTAATTTATTTATCAAGCTCTTTTTCTCACGACAATATTCTGTTAGTGTTGGTTTTGTGGTTTATAAAATTCCAAGTAATTTTATCACTATGTGAATTGAATTAATTTTTATAACATTTTAAAATTTTAACAGATTTCCGTACTTGAAGTTACATTTGTAATAGCTTATTTGTTTAGGTTAGTTTCGCGGTATGAAGAAGGTCGTGAGTTCGAACCCCACTGTTAATTTTTTTTTATTTTCGCCGTCTTTTCGAGGTGAGACACCTGGCACAATGTTTTCTCGTTTGTTGATTTATTTAAGTTTTTTTATCATGAGTTATTTTGAGATTTTCTTGCGGTGTAATTGTTTCGAATCATTAAACGATTTGCTACAAACAATAATTCGTCGCATTTGGAAATACTGGGTTGTATCATACATATATTCGTACTGTTTTTAAACGTTTCAAAATCATTTACCTGTAAATTCAGAAATAAGTTTAATAAATTATTGATGTGCCATTTTGCTTTCTGGTAGATGAAGAATTCTTCTATTGTAGAATTTCTGGGACTTGTTAGTAAAAAAACTGATCCAAGTGATTTTGACAGGAGCTCAAATTTGCTAAATGTACACCATTATGAGAGTTTTGCAAAGATCGAAACAAATTTAGTCAAAAGGTCCAAGGTCTAGACTATATGGTGGATGTGCTAAAACATCTCAGCCAAGTTATGACAATGTTTGCCTAATGACCATAGAAATGTGTGGCCTGACGTTTTCACACTGGATCACAACGCCTTTTATATTTTTATTGGATTGCTTGATACGAATTTAGTCAATTTTGAACAGTATTTATTGAAATCAATAGGCCATAGCTCATATAACACGAAACCCTTCCAATTCCACCAGACACATTATGACCTTATTTGGGTACATTCTAGCTTTTCGATCGTTTATCCTGGCACCCTGCTGTGACGATAATTTTTCTGACTAACGTTGTAAATCATCGCCAATGATGGCTCGTTTGAGAATAACTTGTTTTTATTGCATTTTATTAGCGAGTCGCACGCAGAAAATCGGTCTACGAGTTTTTTTTCTCGCTCAATTGATGCGGCATCCTTAAATGTCGCAAAACAGTAGTAGCAGTAATGTTTCGTGCTTGATCAATCTCACGTGTCGTCAAATATCGTGTATAAGAAAAATATTTTTTCACCAAGTCCCCATTCTTATGAAACTAAAATCTCATCCAAGTACTAAATAAAATAAATTGAATAATAACTACTCATAACCATGCATAAAAAACAATCCAACTAAATGTCTTTATTAAGAAAAAAATTTATCTTTTATTCACTGTCGTTATTTAGCCAAAAAGTAATCCATGTTTAACCATAAAATAACATAAGTTTCAGGGTTAAAATAATTCCCAGATTAATCCTACTATGTTAGAGCAGAAAGAGCCACGGGCAGAGAGGTATCGATTTAAACGCAGGCCTTATAACAATGTGTATACGAGAACAAAACGTAAACATTTTTGTGCCATGCGGGCTTTTACTGTTTTGGGTTGCCCAATTGTGCGTGTAGCACCGGTGATGGTGGCTGGAAACCATCCTCGCTTCCGCCGTTTCATTGTTACATTAGCATACTGAAGACATCACTTACAAATACGAATAACCGCTGTATGTTACTTCTACTGGCAACTACCTGTTTTTGATTAACTAATTTGCGTTTTATATGCTGTCTTGTTTCTTTGTTAACACACTGGTTTTACGAGGAGTACCTATAACACATCGATCAATAAGACCCTGGATTAACTATTAAAACAACATTTGTTTGCCAAAATTCTTCTTTATTCATCAACATAGTCTCCTTCAAGAGCGAGACATTCATTCCAACGCTTTTCTATCTTTTCTATGCCATTGATTTTTCAATCTCATAGGACACATTCCTCTTACTCCAACTTCTTCAGGTTTTCATTGTTTTTTTTTTCTGGGAACATGCCAAAAGTATGTTAGGATTTTTTTCATGCATGTTTTTGAAACTCTTTCGGTAATCTTATTTTTTAATAATAGAGACGTTGGTGCGCCTTACAATTAGAACCACGGTGGGTACGACGAATTCCATCTATGTCACCGAAGAAGTCCAACAGGGTTCAGCATTGAGTCCATATCTTTTTGGCATTGTTATGGATGCGTTGACGGAAGAGGCATAAAAAGAGACACAGTGGACTTTTATTTACGCGGATGACGTTGCAATATGCGCCGATAATAGAGCACAGCTGGAAGGTGCACTGCAGGCCTGGAGAGACCAGCTGAGTGGTGGTGGACTGAAGCTAAGCGTCTCAAAAACCATGTATATGGTTCTGAATGACCCTGGCACAGACACAACGCCAATAAACATCAGTGGCTAACAAATAGAAAAGTGTCAGGAGTACAAGTCGAAAGTCGAAAAGTGTCAGGATTACAAGTCGAATATCCTCAGCTTGGCTGAAATGGCGGGAAGTTGCGGGTGTGACTTGTGATAAAAAGATGTCCGTCAAACTCAAGGGGCTAATTTACAAGAGTGTCATTCGGCCTGTGCTCACGTATGGCTCAGAAACCTGGAATACCTCCCTAAGGCACGTCCGTGCCATACAGACAGCTGAGATGAAAATGTTGAGATGGATGTGTGGTGTCACAAGGCTTGACAGAATCCGAAACTCCTACATCCGTGGGAGTCTAGGTGTACGCGACATCTCTGACAAGATTCCAGAGAGCAGGCTGCGATGGTATGGACACGTCAGCAGAAGACCGCCAGAGTATATGGGAAACAGGGCGCAGACACTTAATGTCCCTGGTAAGAGGTCCCGAGGAAGACCCAAGCGCGGGTGGCGCGAAGTGGTTGGGCGGGACGTGAGGGACGCCGATATCGCTCCGGAAGATGCACAGGATCGGGCGAAGTGGCGGCGAATTATTGGAATGGCAGACCCCACCACCATGTGGGAATAATGATGCTAAGGAAAAGAGAGAGTGTGCCTTGCGGTCTAAGGAGTATATGCTCCAACACCACATCTCAAAGATATTTGTCATGTTGTTTCCCTTCTTTCTCATCGTCCATGTTTCTACTCCATACATTGTTATGGAGAATGCTAGAGGTTTGACAAAACGGATTATGGTTCTTCTGAGTAAATAAAGATCGGTGAATCCATATCTTTGACTCGTCATAGCAGTTTGGCTATTGCAATTGTTAAACAAGTGTTGAAAGTATGTTTAAATAAAATAAAACTCAAAAAATGAATGAGGTATTCGATAATTTTATTACATTTTCCTTTTGAGAATTCTGAGAAGTGTTGGGATTGGTGATTAACAGAATAATAAAGTAATAACTCATTCTAGAAGTATTCATAACTAATTTAAGGAAAACCAGATTAATTTAATTGATAATTTGGAAAAAGATGAAACAGGAATAAATTTAATTTCATCTTTAGTTAATTTACATAAATTTGAACAACTTAAATATTCTTCTTTCCTACTTTTACACAGCGACAGACTCGCACTAATGAAATTCTTCTCTTAATCTGTAGAGACAACTCACCCGTTGGGTCTTCAAAAATGTATCCTAAATCAATACCAACTCTTCATTTTTACTGTTTGAATGACTAATGTAATTTTACAAAATTATTTTGAATTGGGCATTATCCAAAATGTTGTTTGTAAATAATGGTGAAATTTGTGACGATATCCGAGACTGACTTTGTAAAAAGTCTTCGAAATGGGCAAAACTATAAATGCGTGTCACAAAATTATTTGCAAATTTAAGAAAATTGGTTTGAATCATACTTTTATGACAGCTGTTCTGGGATCGGTAGGTAACCACCGCTCTGTGAAAAGGATAGTCAGAAACGACGAACAGAGAGGAAATTTAAATTAACCGAAAAAATTAACAAACGAAAATTATACTATTTAATCTCAGGTCACACAGAACGCCTTCAAAGAAGTCATCTTTTTTTTTTTTTTTGGAGAATTGAAAAATTGGCGAAAGCTTTAAAACTATCCCTGGTCACCACAATGTCAGAGTAGCCAATAGAGCTGAAGGTATTCCAACCTAAAGATGCATCGAGGGCCTCCTTTATTTTAGAGATTCTGCTTTCTTCAAGGTCCCACAAAATGTGGTCTGTAGTTTGATCTGGGTGGCCACCACAGCAACAGGTGGCAACAGGGTGAAGGGGCTAAACTGAATGAAAAAAGTTTGCTGTTGAAACTCCCGGTTAGTTACTATCTCAAATAATTTATATTTAAAAATCTTGTATTGTATTACACTTTCGTTGTATACAGTTCAATCTGGCGAGCTTAATGCCATATGGTAATATCTTTAAACCAACCAGAAATATGTTAAAGAGGCTTTAAGTGAAAACCAGACTGGAATCCTTTTTAAAAAGTCGGGAATCGAACCCGCAACCTCCGGGCTGGGAGACAAGGGTTTTACCAACTAGAAGTCGGAGGTCGTCAAATCTACTGGTTTGGAAATCATAATTGTTTAGAAACTTTATTTATCATTGTTTATGTATACTTGCTCTTTTATTCCATTTAATTTTATGTTAAGTTTTATGTGGCAATATAAGAAAATAGTAGCTTTATATGCATGGACGACTTTCCTTCATAACGTTGAAGCAAAAACATTCTTGTAGATGCACTTAATTAAAACGAGACATGTCCCAAAACCATTACATCAATAAACTCTCTTTGTGAAGTTCGTGGGTTTTTCTTAAACATATGTATGTTTTCATTTTGTACAAAGACATTTTGTTTCTACAATATGTTCATTTTCGTCAAGCCTGAACAGAATTTATTGTGTGTAAAACATTACTTTTGTGTTTTATTTGCGGTACACGCGAATCGGACTGGCGACGCATGCTCTTCGAGGTGTTTCTTCTAATCGCTTCCGCCATCGGTTCCAAGAAACCGATAGTCCGCTGGTCCTTTGTTTCTGAGCTGTTACCTCAAACAATTTCTCGGGAGACCTCTTGCTTCCCATTTTAATTATAATTTCGCTACGCAGCGTCTGGTTTTGATTTATCATACATGCATGCGTGTTTTATTTCTTTGAAATTAAAAAGTGTATTCATACAAGTTAGAATAATTGATTTTAAATTCAAACTATATTTAGCTGGAATAACATTTTAAGTTTTTTAGATTTTAAATATTGTTTACAGATGCTTGGTCACACGTAGTGAAAAAATTACACTTTCTTAAGAGAAATACTGATTTCTTTCCGAGTTTTATTTAAAAAAAAATATATTTCCTTTTTTATTTTTAGAATTAAATATACAAAGCACTCTCTTGTCTAACATAACTAGGCGTATGTCAGTCCTAAGTCAGGTAGGTACAATAAACATAAAATAAATTGAATAAAGGAAAGATACGCGGTTAATATGATAAAAAATTAAACTTTGCGTATGAATGGATAAAAAGGGGAAAATAACAAGAAAATTGGTTATGGTTTAAGAAAAAAATTACATTCTTTCATTTTTTATTCGCGGTAAAAAACAAGTACTTAGATATTCCATGGGAAGTGGGAAGGTTGTCAAATAATAATTCCATTTCCTATGCTCTGTTTTAAGGTAGTTTATGATTTGAACTGTTGCTCTTATAATAATCGAAGTTGGAGTTGTTCAAGTGGAATGGAACTGTGTGGATACGAGAGATGTAGGGATATAAGTTTATTGTCCGACCCCTTGATCAATTTATTGATACTGGTTACTTTAACTTTCTGTATTAACAACTGTAATATCTTAGTGATATTTAGATATTGTGTTCAATCGTGCCTTATCTATCACATTACTGTTCAAATTTAGAGGCTCGATTATTTTCTTTTTTTAAACCGTCATTTTTAAGTCGTCAAGGAGCTGAGTAAAGGGAGTGCAAATGTGTGCATTATGAAAAATATGTGTTGTGACGATGTTATGACAATAATAAATGTTAAGTAAAATTATTAAGGGTAATTGTGACTTAAAAACTGATGTGTTAAATAGGGTGGAAAGAGCACATTGAGGTGGTTGAGACATGTAGAAATGATGGGTGACGAAAGACTGAGTTAACAAATTAATAATGCAAAGTAGGTGTAGTGGAAGAGAACGACCTAGAAAACTATGGTTAGACAAATGAATGAAATTTTGAAAGAAGGAAACGTAAGGAGTAAGAGAAACAGAAGGAACTGTATGAGAAGATGTATGGATGTGGAGGAGGTGATGAAGTATGTCGTGATAGGAAAGTTTAGTGTTCTATCCTCTCTGCATATACTAATTGGGAGATGGCACGATAGTATGTATGTATCAATCGTTGTTTTACAGACCTTTTTACCATATGTACTATTCTCCTCTTGGCCCCTTTTCATATCGGTTCGGGATTGTAATATTGTCAGAGCCCTCTTAAATTCACACCGGCGTATCTGATGCCAGCATCCTAACATCGACACGATCTATGATTTTTCTATTCTATATACCAACTATACGAAAATCTCCCTGGTCTAGTTGGTAAGGAGCCTGTCTCCCGACCCGGATGTTGCGGGTTCAAATCTTTCTGGAAACCCGATTTTTTTAAACAGGATTCCAGTTTGGTTTTCACTTAACATATTTTTAGTTGGTTGGAAGAGATTCCCACATGGCACTCTATACAACAAAAGTGTAATACAATACTATTATACGGGCCTGCATAATAAAACTTCATTGAACTTTTTTTAAAGTTATGGTATACTCAATTTATAATTTCTTGGGAGTTCTGAGCTAATTTCACATACAGTCTTATCATAACCTGCTTCGGTATTTTTAGCGTTGAGTGTAGCGTTATTGGTTTTAATAGGGAAAAATATCAAGTAAAACTGTCCCGTGGCAAATACTAGATATATTTATTGTAACATAAAACTATTAGGTTAGCGTTTTTGCCACTAAATATTGCCATTAAGAGCGTTGGTTTTTGCCACTAAATATTGCCATTAAGAGCGTTGGTTTTTGCCACTAAATGTTGCCATTAAGAGCGTTGGTTTTTGCCACTAAATATTGCCATTAAGAGCGTTGGTTTTTGCCACTAAATGTTGCCATTAAGAGCGTCGGTTTTTGCCACTAAATATTCCCATTAAGAGCGTTGGTTTTTGAATGCTGTAAACCACCAGTACCGTCTTTTTACATTTAAAGTGTATTTTTTTTATTTCAACGCACAAAAATATAAAAAGGAGCGCTGACATTAAAAAAAAATCATCGCGGGCTTGTGTTGATAATAATCAAGGATAAAAGGAAGAGTTTAACATGAATATTGTGATGATTAAAAACTGATTATCTATTTTAAGTTTTATAAAAATGTGTATTGTGCGTTTGTGGAATTGGAAAAATCATATGACCGCGTGATAAGAAGCGAGCTACGGAAAATATTGGATGAATATAGTGTTGAATGTAAATTAATACATAGTATTGGGTTATATTGCCGTCATAAGCAAAAACGCAGCTAACGGGGAAAACATCAGAAATTTAACTAAGTATGAGGCAATATTCCATATCAAATTCTGAACTTTAATCCATAAAAAAATACAGAAAACCATTTATTTCATCACAAAAATCAACATGTCTTTTTTAATTTTACAAAATACTAGGTTTTTTAAAGCAAAAAAACAGTAAAATGTGATTCATAAGCAAAAAAACAGCAGGTGCCTACGCGTTTGCTGCGTTTTTGCGTATGAATCACATTTTACTGCTCTTTTGTTTATGTATCACGACATTTTTTAGCAGCAATGAAAAACATAAAAGTGTATTTTTCTCAAAACTGAACTTTTGCCATTAGCTGCGTTTTTGCTCATGAGGGCAGTATAATGTGCCGAAAGTAGAGCTTGTATTTAAGTTAACGGTGCATTGACTAAGTGGTCTAATATTTTAAAAGGGGTAAAGCAAGAATGTGTTATGTCACCCTGATTGTTTCATATTTACATGTGTGAAGGATCCAGAGAGGTAAATGGGTAGCTGGCTTACAAATGTCGAATGGGAATGTGTGCGGATTACAGAATCTTAAAAAAAAAATGTAAGAGAGATGTGAAGAGAAAGATCTGAGAATTAATGTTGCGAAATCCAAATTCATGGTGAAGTGTGAAATGAAAAATAAATGCGATATATGTGTATGGGTGAGCTATGAAAGATTACAGCAAGTTAAGGAATTCTGCTATTTAGGTAGTATTTTCTCAGATGGTTGAAGAGTTACGTGGGATATCGAACGGCATGTAGCGAAAGGCAACAATGTCAATGGGACACTAAATCATATGTGTTATATATGAAGTGAACAGTCGACGTGAATCGTGAATTTAAGACTGATGCGTTGAGTAAGATGAAGAGGAGCGATCTGTGATGGTTTGGGCATGCGGAACGAATAAATGAAGAAAACATAACAAAACAAGTATACAGTGCAAATGTGAGTGAAAGACGTGGTAGAGGAGCACAAATAAAAGGATGCTTGGATCAAAATAATACTTTAAATAAATAAAGGAAATGTAAGAAGTCATTGAAATCGTAGGAGTTCTATGATATGGTGTATATAGGATGTGAAGAGGCGAAATATGTTTGTCGAGATAGGAAAGTCTGGCACTCTGTTTTCTCGGCTTACTCCAACAAGGAAATGGAGTGATGGTATGTATGTTAATAAAAAAATAATATCTTTGAATAGTTATAGGAAAATGGACGAAAATGTCCGGACGTATCAGCTATTTTTTAATTTTTATTTATAGTTAAGGCATTAACATTGTGGAGGTATAAAGACATTGTAATTTGTTTTATGAAACACTGTTTATTCCACTTTATGTAACGCTATAACCCTACCGGTTTAAAGGTTTTCATCGCATCATCAGGGAGCACAAACAAGTCTTGTTTGTGCTCCCCTGATGATGAGGTGAAAACCTTGAAACCGGTAGGGTTATACCGTTACATAAAGTGGAATAAACAGTGTTTGATAAAACAAATTACAATATTTTAAAATTGTTTTCTGTATCTGAAATTATAATATTTACTTGATTTTTTTACGTATGTTTTTCTTTACAATAGAATTTTCGAAACAAAAAGTATTCCTTAATACACATGTATGATATTTTTTAATATTCTAGTAGTAAGAATTTTATTATTTTTACAGCAATACCTTTTTTACAGCGATAAAAAGATTTCTAACGTGTTTAAAAAAGTTAATATCTAGGATTAAACATCACTTTATTGACACTGTTTATATGTGAAGAAATATTTTTTTATATAAATACATAATTTATCTTTTAACAGACCATTATGTCAAAAGACTTGAGAAATATTATTCAGTGTGAATTTTCAAAGCGGAATATAAATTAGTGTTTTTCAACTCTCTTAAGGGGAAATATTGAATTAAAAAATTACTCATGAATAAATTATAACGGATTTGGTTTAATTTCCAAAATGTAACTTGTAAGGTTTTGTACACAGATTTGTTAACATTTAACTGGTTTTCTTATGGTTTTATTTAATTTTATGTTATTATTTCTTTTTATCCAATCACGTCCAAGATTAAACATATGTTATTTTAATTTTCATTAGACATTGTACAATTCTTGCCAAAAAAGGGATGAAAGTAAGATAAGTGTAGTAGAAAAGGTATCGTTGCGTAAAATCTAAGGAAAAACAGTGTATGATAAAATAAGTAATGAGGACTTAGTGAAAGAATGTCGATAGAAAAAGATGCAGTGCTTAAGATGGTAAAATAATTAACGGAGTAACAATTCGAATTATTTTAAATAATAAACATATTAAACAATATATTGTTCTTCTTCTTCCCAGTGTCTATTGATATCACCTTATGCCAGTCCAATCACGTACTCGTATATTGCGGAGCCAGGAGATTTACCTCCTGCCAACACCTCTTCGGCCATCTATTTTGCCTTGGATGATCAGGTGCAGTAATTTGTACTTTGGTCCTCTAAATACAAGACCCAAGCAGGACACCTTTCGGATTTTAATATCAGTCAGCAACTCTCTGTCAACTTTGGCTCTTTGAAGAACCTTGTGTTGCTGACCATATCCGTCCAGGGTATCCGTAGCATTCTCCGGTGCGTCCACATTTCGAATGATTCCAATCGGTTCATACTACCAACTTAATATATTAGGTGTTAACATACTCGCAAGTTGTGTCCGGTTTTTTTTCAATTTAAAAATGAGCATCAAAAGTAAAACAAAATGGTAAATGTTCTACGTCATTCGAAAGAAAAAATTTCTGTTCTACAAGATATTGTGTTTGCTTTTACGTTACATATATTATTTTATTTGATTACAAGCCTTCAAAATGGAATATCAAGTAGACGAAAGTGAGCATTTTCGACACCTCCTATTCGTGTGGACTTCGATGAAGACCACTTAAATCATATTATTCATGAAAATCCCCTTCAAACATTTTTCATCACCATTTTCAAACCATTATTCATCACCAGTAATGATGCGGTAAAGGAACCTTTGCTTGTGGCCATGCGTAGCTAGATAACGCGCGAGCAAACCAGCAGAAATTGTCGAACGTTGATTTTTGTTATTTTCACTCAAAACATGTGGAACCCAAGCGCCGAACTTCTGGACTTTCCTATTGATTTAAGATGGCGGTATACAGTCGTGACAACAATTCATCTGCTCAGCCAATTCTACGGTGGTTAGAAGGGGATCTTCATGAATAATATGGTTTAAGTGGTCCTCATCGAAGTCCACTGGTCGTCCGGAACGCTCCATGTCTTTCAGGTTGAAATTACCGTCTTTGAAACGCAAAAACCATCGACGAGCTGTCCTTTTATTCATAACATCTTCTCCGTACACTTCTCAAATATCACGAGCAGCTTTGGCAGCTTTATTTCCTCGATTGAACGTGAACAGAAGGAGGTGTCGAAAATGATCACTTTCGTCTACTTGACATTCCATTTTGAAAGCTTGTAATCAAATAAAATAATATACGTAACGTAAAAGTAAACACAATATCTTGTAGAGCAGAAAATTTTCTTTCGAATGACGTATAACATTTACCATTTTGTTTTACTTTTGGTGGTCATTTTTAAATAGGAAAAAAACGGACACAACTTATGTTAACACCCAATACAATGAATAATTTAATAAGCGAAGTATGTGTGCCAGGATATAATGAAGTGCAGATCTGTTGTATCTGCCTACTTACTCCAATAGAGACATGACGTGATAATGATGATGATGATCTTGAAATAAAAACTGACATAATAGGTTCGTGCATGGGACATATACATAAGCAACTCGCGACACGTGCTAATGTATTCTATATCCCAAATGGCACGTATACGTGCACCTACATCGTTTTTGATCAGAAATTGTCAACATTTTTACCTTAGTGTAGAATATGCGTTTCCTCTACAGCAATAATATTACAACAACAATAGTTTTTTTATAATTGTGTGTAGTCATTTGTTGTTTATATGGCTGTAATCAGATTATGAACAAGCTCATGGTGACGCAGAGGGCCATGGAGAGAAGAATGTTAAATATATCTCTGAGGGATACGAGAACCAATGAATGGATAAGGCAGCATACCAAAGTAGCTGATGTCGCCGAAAGAGTCGCCATTCAGAAGTGGAACTGGGCGGGACACATTGCCAGATGCGCAGATGATAGATGGACCTAGAGAGTGCTGGAGTAGCGCCCAAGACAAGGAAGAAGTGTAGGCCGTCCTCAGACACGGTGATCAGACTGCATTGGAAGAGTGGCCGGGAGCAACTGGAAACGATGTGCCCAGGAAAGAGAGGAATGGAGAGGAGGAGAGGGGAGGTCTATGTTCAACTTTGGACGGAGAGTGGCTGATGATGATGATGAATCATTGGTTTAGAATAGTCATACAATTCTGAAATGGACTCTTTTTGTGAATTATGTGATGGTATTAGGTTTGTTGGGCAGTAGTGATTCTATTTTATATTCTCTCTTTTAATTTATCATATGATTTTCTCCCTTCTTTATTACGAGCTACATGTGCGGTGACCTCGACTTAGAACCATGAAACACTTCTTAAAGATATGCCGATCGGTGAGGATACTTCTAAAAACAAATTAGTTAACTCATATTAACTTTTTTCCTCAGTTTTTACATGATGGCCATGTGATATAATTTCACTAAACTGTAATGCTGACGAGCATGTTTAACTTATCAAATAATGGTGGGTACCAAAGCCCAGTAGTAGTTTGCAGACTTTTTTAACACCCAGTTCTCGGCTAGTTTTTTTGGAGGTATTTTTTCATCTGAATGTATTATTGTCCTGGCGCATAGTAAGTGTTTATTTAAATATAATACTTTGTGCACTTTTGGGGTAACCGGTGACTCGAAAGAGCTTCATGAATTTTTCACGTTTTATCTTCAATACGTCAAATAATAAAAGGACAATTAATATTGCGCTGTTTAGAAAGCAGACTCTCCTGCAGGGCGCTCTAACTCGGGATTCAAACCCACTATTATTGGTAAGAAAAGCGCAGAAAACTTAGCCAGGAAATACGAACTACAAAGAAACCTTTTTAGATATTCCGATATGTGATAGTAACACATTCAACTTTAGGTTTAGTGTATGTATATAATCATAAATTTTCACAAGACCTAAAAATTTGGGTTGTCTTCAAGTGATTTATAAAGCTACACACGCCACCTATATATCTAACACTTAGAAGCATACCATTCCACGCCATAGGAATAACAACGTCAAAAATCCTGTTATAATACTCAGCCCTATGAAATTAATTCTGAACAGTCAATTTATTCGATGGAGACGAAATCGATCTCAAAGTTCTACTCCGCTTCGAAGCAAGATAAGTATAAACAATTTTTATTATTTTCATAAGTACACACATTTTAAAGCCTACTTGTGAATCGTATCAGTAAACATTGCACATTTTTTTTTTCACCATTTGCCTATCTTCTAGAAAATATTAACAGACAAACATATATTTATTTTTGTATTATAGTGTTGATTTTCACCCGGCAATTACGTTCACATTTTTCAAAGCACTTAAAGTCTCCCCTGTATCCCCTTGGGATTAACTAATTCACAGGTTAAGAACCCCTGCATAATGCCGAAGTTCCACCAGGTTATAAAGTTAGCTCTGGCAACAAAATTAACAATGTTAAAATTTTAAATCCATAAGCAAAAAAATATTATTCAAGAATTTCATTCTTACATCTCCTAGAATATGGTATTATATTTTTCCAAGTAATCGTCCCCAATCAGTTTTCCAGGATTGTGGTTTTAGTATAAATTAAGCGTATTATTAAAGGATTTTATTAATTCGCTTAATTTATAGTATCGCTTTGTATCGCTTTGTTAACAGTTTGGCTCAAATGTATGATGGCATACGAGTAAATCAAATCGCTACCATTTATGATACGCACTCAGTGAAATTTTCTCTCCATTAATTGACCAATCATATGAGCCATTGTCCCAATTAATTATTTAGTTTCATCGGATAAGTATATCTTTCGATAATGAGTTGTGAAATACTCCAAATGCCATTCTTCACCTCCACCACATATTTTCTAATGTCCTCGTCCCTTTTTACCAGTATATATATTTTGACCATATGGAAGCATCCTTCTTTTTCTTTAAATGAACAGCCATCCCAAGAAATTTTTCTTCACCATTTCGCTTTTTCATACATGATTGTAGCCCTTTCGTAAATCTGAAACAAAAATCATACACAGTTTCTTGATAAGAAATAATGTCTTTATAGTAGGTACGAAAGAAAAAAATAGCGGATGTCTGAAAAAGTTGTTTACCCTTTTATTCAAATTTAAATTTTTTTTTTAAATAGTAAAAACATTTTGAATTTTCGGTTCAAGGTAGGAACGATATAAAAACATTTATCTAAGTTTCATACCTAATTTGAGGGCAATCGGTTGTATAGAACTTGAGATTTTATGTCGACCAGGTCGAAAACATATTTTCGAGAAAAACGCGTTTAAAGTTTTGAGATTATTGTCTGAGTCATACCGGTGCGGAGTAATTACTGCCTCATTTATAGCTATAACTTCGTAAATATTAAGAATTTTATTTTGAGAACATATTTTTAAAGGTCTAAACTTTAAAAATATGCAAAAAAATGTTTTTTTTTTTTCAAATTTCTAGACTAGAATACCCCCGTAAACGAATGTGCTGTGGTATAATCGAGTTAGCTTAAAAATTACTTTATTTTCTCAACTTCCCGCTCCATGTTGGAGGCTGGCAATCAATCATGGCTATCTTAAGTTTGTCTACACTGTCTCCGCGACACAGTGGAACCACTGTCTCAGGTTCTCCAGCCAGGAATGTCTTCTTCTTCCTCCACTTAGTTTTCCTTGTTACTTCTCCTGCAATTTGACTTGGATGATTTCATATTTGTTTCCTCTTATGAAATCCCCAAATTATTCAAATATTCTCCTTTTAATGCAAGTGAGTACATCATTAATTTATTATTCAATACAAATATTCCAAGACAAACTGTCACACAATTTTTCACGTAGTATGCCAGATTCTACAAACGATATTCAGAAATAATAAATAGTCTTCACACTCTTCTATGCAAACTGCATCCTTACATCTACCTGATTTAGCTTAAAAATTAGGCTCTTGATAATTTTCTTCTTCTAAATTTGGTCAAGTATCCAATCCATGTATTGTTTCGATTACTCTGCATATTCCGCGCACTTATGATCCAAACATTTGTTCCGAATTTGATGTTTGTTTATTTTTAAATACCATTTATGGTGGAATCGATATAAATTCTTCTAAATGACAACTCAGTTTAACCCTTTCTGTCCTGTGATGTGTAACTGGTACACATTGCTTCTAAAAACGTTAATATCTCTATAAATATAATAAATACTGCCTTCAGATTTTAGGCATTTCTCCGTAATACATTTACGCATTGAATGAAAAAATAATATTAAAAATAATTAGCACTTATCGACCACATCAGAGATATTTTGTGAAAATCGGGAATAAATTCACCGATACAATCAAACGTGTGCCAATGTGTGACGTAGGTATATTAATTCTAAAAAAACCGCTATGGGTGAGGAAGCGACGCTATTCACGTCTCACTCTACTTCGGTATATGGGAACGCAAGAAATAGAATCTCAGTTCGCTCGCTTTTCTCGCTCAGTAGGTCGGTGGCTTTCGGTAGAGGTGGTCGCTTTGTCCGTTTTGTGAACGTTGGCCGATGTTTTTTTTCATTTTTTCAGCAGTTAAATTTCAATTATTATCACGTTTGACTTCAAATTTAACTAAGTTAAGCGGTTGACTATGAATATTCTTATTTTTCCGATTTTAAATCATTCATTTTTACATGTGTCTTGATGTGTATGAATACACAACACCGGAACGGGCGATTTTTTTTAGCACAGGAAGGGAAAGGTTAAAGAAACCGAAATCTTTTATTACAGTTTGATGTGTGCCTGACTATGTTAATAATATTTAGTATTATCTATTACAGGCGTGGGTGTTAGATCATTCACGGAGGTATCCATATTTATTTTATATACTCGTACCATATACTAATGTGTAAATATTCCTTCAAATGACAATTTAAGATAAAATATATTAATAAATATGTTCCAAAACATCCATATTCTATGGATGTTTTGGATTATGATAATATGTTGTGTAAATTAAAATACTAATTTTCTATCATTAAATAAATTTTAGCACTTCAATAGCCACACATAATGTCACAGTTATCCTGAAATTTATTGTATATGAATTTTTCATTGACGCGTAAAAGGATTATTTTTAACATTGCTAAATATCTGTGTATACATACATACATATTATCACGCCATTTCCCTGTCGGAGTAGGTATAAAGGACAGAGATCTACACTTGTATATCTCGACACATATCTTTAGTTTATTCTACATCCATACACCTTCTCATACAACTTATACGATTTTTCTGACTGTACGTTTCCTATCTGTGTATCAAAAATAAATTGAAAAAACATGTTATTTCTCTCACCGCTCTATATCCATACTTAACGTTTTAAATACTTTTTATCTTTTCCTGTCTTAAGTTTCTCCAACGATCTCCTATTCTTTCCTAGGTCTACATTTTTCTCGCTCTTCATTAATTTTAGTCATATCCTCGTATATGTTTTGTAAGTCCTTCGCAACTCGTCCTATCAATGTAGTCAAACCATCTCAAGATTCCTTCCTTAATTCTACTTAAAACAATTAACTCGAACAAACAGTTATCTGTATCCGATAATTCTTTATTCTACCATAAATGGTTTTAACACCAGATATTATTTTCCCAGGCTTCGCTTACATACATCAAGGTAGGTGCAAATACAAGTACGCAACTGCGCACAATTATTTTTGACGATTGATTTATTGGCGTAAAACTGTACTTAGTGCGCCGTTGACCTTGTTTCCTGAAGCAACAATGTTTAGATAATTAAGTTTGAGTATTTAATTAAAATAGCTTACATATTATTATTGAAGAAAATCCCATCATTTTCAATTTTTTATTGTTAATATGTAATATGTTATATACGAACACAACCAAAACATAAGTTTTTACAAAGGTATTCAATACAATTTATTTTATCGCGAATTATTACACGAGTATTTTCGCATGAAGGAAAATCATGTATCATTTATCAAAACACCCACATGTCAGCATATCCATAAAGTACTCGTGTTGTTAAAGATTTTTAGATGTGTGGATTTATCAAAAAAATCGGAAAAACCATTTACCATTACCATCACAAACTTCTAATAGTACCAACATAATCCATATTTTGAATATTTCGATTTAAAAAATTATAAAAAAATAATTTATCGGTGACAAAAGCAGAGATGATCATTTATACAAATTTATATAAACAGGACGGTACATTACAATAATAAACAGTCTAGGTTCATCTTAGTGACGATGTCGATCAAAATAAAACTCCTTCAGAGGGAGGATGATCTTTAGCGTTCGAGTCATTGTCTATTCTAAAACAACTCCTGATATATGCAGGTGAAATAATATTAAAATCCGAAAGGTGTCCTGCTTGGGTCATGTACTTAGAGGAGCAAAGTACAAATTACTGCACCTGATCATGCAAGGCAAAATAGAAGGCCGAAGACGTGTTGGCAGGAGGCAAATCTCCTGGCTCCGCAATATACGTGATTGGACTGGCATAAGGGGCGTTGAAGATCTTTTTCAGGCTGCCGGGGACAAAGATGTCTACTCTCAAGTGATATTCAACGTTGGGGGGACCTGACATGACACTGGGAAGAAGAATGGTTTGAAAAAAATGTCACTTAGAAATGAGCCCGCCAGGTTTTACTATGCACAACGGAAGTGGAATGCAATAAAATATATTTGAAGCAAATTTATTTTTGGTCAGATGTCCATGATGACCACAAATGATGAAGACAAATTCAGATAGAATTAGATGTAATAAATTTAGGCCGATGTAGATATCATGAAAGCTACCAATAACACAGCCACAGAGATAGGTAGTTTGGCAAAAGTTGGAGGAGGCTTACATTCTGGAATGGAATGGTACAGGCTGATAACTAAAGTCTTGACGTGGAACTGGTTCATGATTCACTGGAAATCCGGCCCAGGAAGCCAAGCTGCTTAGTAAGCACTCTTACTATTAGACTACTAACGTCGCTGTCGTAGATGTTAACATGGCGAAGTGCGTCGCACTAGAAAACGAGTGAGAATCAATTTTACTAAAAAGAAGTTAAAAAATATTATATATATTTATTATACGTTGTATCATTACAGAAATCTATAATATACACATATTAAATTTAAACCTAGAATGATTTCAACCGGAATAGTAATAGGAATTATATACTAAAATTCAAATCTTTATTCGGGTCAAAGCACTTTTCTATTCAAACAAAATCTGGATATTGTTTTTCTAATACGAGCTTTCATATCTTCTTTAACTCGAATATGAAACCGTCTAGAATCTTGTTATATTTCCCGACACGAATGGGGATTATGGGGAACGGTGAGATATATCCTGTCTTGATCTATTTCATTACATTTCAAATAATAAAAATAATGAAATAAAATAGTAAATCACAATTTATGTTTATTAGTATTCTTATTATTCACGGTGAATTAATGCGGATGCTGGAGGGGTACAATGTCGACGATAAAGATAGAAACTTCAATAAGAATCTTTATTGGTTCCAGACTGCCGAAATTAAGGTCGGTAATGCCTGTTCAGAGGAGATTAAAATCAGAAGAGGTGTGCGTCAGGGTTGCATATTGTCACCGTTACTCTTCAATACGTACTCTAATTATGTCTTTAAAAAGGCTTTGGAAAACTCATCAAGGGGAGTGATGGTCAATGGCGAGTGTGTCAGCAATATAAGATATGCCGATAATACTGTCATCTTGGCTGATAACATCGCAGATCTTCAAGAACTTCCTGTTAACATTAACGATACAGGAGAAGAATTAGGCCTTAATATAAATATCAAAAAGACAAAATTGACGGCATTCGGCAGGGCAGATTACTCCGCTATGACATTGCGGCTTGGGAGTGAACTGTTGGGGAAGGTAGAGCAATTCAAGTACCTGGGCAATATGATTACTACATCTGACGACCTTGATATGGAAGTGAAGTGCAGGATTGAAGCTGCCCGTAGTTCATTCAACAAAATGAGATCAATATTCTGCAATGATAAATTGAATCTGAAACTAAGGCAGAGAATGTTGAAGTGCTATGTTTGGTCTGTTCTGTTGTATGGCTCGGAAACATGGACGCTGAAGGTTCATACTATGAATCGGTTGGAAGCGTTCGAGATGTGGTTGCACAGGACAATGCTTCGTATACCGTGGGCTGATATGATCACCAATTCGGAGGTATTGAGGAGAGCTAATTGCCGTAGACAGCTGCTGACGGATATTAAGGTCCGCAAGATATCCTATCTGGGTCACATTTTACGTGGAGAGAAGTACGAAATCCTCCAGTTGATACTGATGGGCAAGATCGAATGGGCAAGATCGAGGGGCAGCGTGGTCCTGGTAGGAGGCAAACATCTTGGCTGCGCAATATAAGAGACTGGATGGGGATGAGGCGTGTGGAAGACCTGTTCCGGGTTACGCAAGATAGAGAAGCCTTTGCCATAGTGATTGCCAACGTCGGGGGACCTGATAGGGCACGACAAGAAGAAGTATTCTTATAATTTGCCCATAAAATTCGGTATTTCGTCATTCGTTCATTCTTCAAATAACTGGAGTATATAGTGAGTGCGGTTCACTGATTTGTGTTGATTGATTCTATATTTGCTTTGATCTATCTTAATCGATAATTTATTGTGTCGTAGCGGTAAATAATATTAACAATACATAAATTTACGGCGTACATAAAGAGATAATTGTCAAACAAAACATTTTCCTAACCTTCTATTTTGTTTTAAAAGCTTTTCGTTGTTTTAAACAGATTTAATATATTGCTTTTTTTAATCCGTTCATTTTTTTTTACCAGTCGACATTTTCGGTGGAGTGGTACTTTATACAGTGGTTTTCAAATCGGTGTTTGAAATCTCCACAAAGTTAAGAAAAAATGTAAATTTTTCTTAAAAATACTGAAGCTTCCGCTAACGGTTTTTCACCCATTTTTTATTTTTTGTACTGTTTAAATGCATACATTTGTGTTACATATCCGTTGTATACATCATAACCTGCTTGGAGTATTTCAATGTGGCATTGCTTTCTAACGAACGAGGAATACATTAATACAAACAATGTAGAAGTCCTACAGCCTACAGCCTAGCCGTATTTGTAAAGATGGCGCCCCTAGGCAGTTTGCAACTTGCGCGACCTTTCCCCTGTACGTAATAAAAAAACTATTACTATTTCTGTTTTTAATGATGATCATGGATAATGCACAACAAACCTCTACAGTTTACGTCCTGCTTTCTTCTCCGCAAATACATCTACGATATCATTGAAGTCCATATAAACTTATTTTTTATTCTATTGGTAATATGGCTAATTCGTTAAATATGCTTTAAGTCGTCTCAATAATGAAAAAAATCGATCCGCGTATTAATTTGTTAATGACTTGCATAAACAAAATAATGTAAATATTTAGATAAACAGTTCCTATTTTTTGTCAATTATACGTTTGATTCCTATTTTTTGTCAATTGTAGCATTCAATACTCGTCATCATTGGATATTAAATATGAACTGAATCAAACGTATTCTTCCATAAACCATTCACCTAAATCGGTCTTGTACTTATTTTTATATTTCCCGATTCACAAAGCTATTTGTGAATCTTTAGGTACTCCTTTTAACTTGGCGCACTTAAGCTAATGCCTAGGTTTACCTGCAAACGCGGTTCTTCGTACAAGTTGACTTAATATCTGTGGGTCCTGAACTAAACATTTAAATGCGCTGAAGCTCCATAGTTGAAAAATCATACTAATCCCCACACTGTACAAAATACATGATATTTCCATTTTCTGTCATGTACATAGAAGTCGAAGCAAAAAATAATGTCTCATCCATTTAAAAAAAAATCTTAAAATGTTCAAACAGGGATGCATCTAGTTGACAGATTTAGGACGCGCTCAATAGACTGTGAGAAGAATAATACTTTAAATCGCGATATTACGTTAAATTTGTTATGTGAAATATTTATACTTTCCCGATAGATATTTTTTTCAAAAAACTTGATATATTTGTTCAACTTGGCTGGTAACCGCTGATACACATTTTCAATAATTAACTATGAGTCACTAAAACTTTTTTCTTGTTTCTTCGGATTAATGATATTAGTATGATTTATAGTGTTAACTATTTTTTGTATTTATCGACATCGTAAATTACTCTTACTCGTACTTTTGTTTTCAAAAGATTTATTCTTGAATGCTTCATGGCTGCTTCATATTCCCAGCGGGTGTTTGTCTGCAACGATTAAGTTAATCGACGATTCATCGAATTCAATCAATCAACAACCATTTTGAATTCTTGATAAAAACAGAAGTCACTTATATAATTCCTATCTAGCCTATCTAGACATAGGATCGAATCATGCGACCGACCAATCATGGAAATGTACAAAACTATTTCGGAAACAAACTATTGTATATTTTGATCAACATATTCGAACTCAATTTTCGATTACAAACGAGATTAAGAGATAATATTGAAAATGAACAAAATTAAAATTTACATAAGTGGACTGAAAATTAAGAAAAAAAGACAAGGTACATCCAAATATTCAAACTATATCCTTATGGTATATACCAGGGGTGGGCATACGTGAGGTCAACGAGAGCCACATTCTGGATTTTCATATATATAAAGAGCCACACCGTAGTCACGTTCTCACGTAGTATTAAATACACTAATTCTAATTTATTACATATTCTATACAAATCTTAATTGCTATATAAAGTATAAAAAATACACATATAAGAATATATAAAAATAGCGCAGAATACGGTTGGCGTGGTTTGCGCACGTTAAGAGGCAGGATATGCGCGCGCACCCTACACATTGAAATCACAGCACACACGTATACACAAATACTTGCGTCTTTGACAGTTGCATTCATACATACGCATCTTGTAAATTACAGCATTTAGAAAGGAAAATCGCGAAAATAAAAGTATAATGGGGAAAGAAAGTATCTATATTTTTACAAGAGACGTTGGGAGCCGCATTTGCCCACGTCTGATATATACTATAGGGGGAATGAAAATAAAGTGCACATTCAACGGTGGGTTTCCTACTGCATGGAAAGTACGAAAATCACATTGACGAAATTCAATATATCAGTTACAGAATACTCAAAGTTACCCTTAAACTGAATAATTCATTAGTCCACATTATAAATATTTACTATTCTAACATTACAAACCAAAGAATGAAAATGAAGAATTCTATAGGGTGTCCCAATATGAGCGCCGAATTTAGTTTATGCTGTCTGCTGGTTTGAGTTCTTGGGCCAGTTGGATCTTGTAGGCGTGCAGATCCAGATCTTTCGCGAAAATTCGCTGTAAGGTGCTTCTTAAAACGTCATTCTTGTAAACGATGACAAATTGATGTCCCTGGGATTTCAGCACTTTCTCTCATTGCGGCTACGTTTTCGAGTGAACGCCCGCTACGAGGATGTATGACAAGGGTGACTTATTGTCCAGAATCGAACCAGTTTCCTCAAATCTTTGAATTAATCTTCGTATTGGTGACTCATTTGGATCATTATTTCGACCGAAAATTCCACGAAGTTTACGAACTGTTGAAGCAAAACTTTCCCCATTTTCAAAACATGTTCTTTCGTGTAGCGTTCCATGTTTACTAATCGCAAGATTGACAGATGGCACTTATGAAATTTTTAGAACTGCCAACCTTATAAAAAATGGCTTGAAATTTAAACCTGGCGCTCTTATTGGGACACCCTATATAAAATATTACAACAACTTTTCGACGGCATACCAAAACATTCGAACACTCGAAATGAGAATATTACGAATCATCGCAGGGAAATCTCTCGGAGATAGGGTCAGAAACTCGCAGATTCGACAGACTTACAACACGAAAGATATCGTCAGATGGAGCAGAAAGAGAAGACGGGTACTGGTTTAACCATGTGAATTAAATGGGCAGAGGCAGAGTTCCACGTATAGCGACACTTGACATCCTCGCAGGACAGCGCATGCCAGGAAAATTGCTTAAAAAGTTGAGAGACAGCTGGTACTCTACCTCCCTAGTATAATTTTCGCAACATAACATATCCAAGATATACAACAAAAGAAAAATACTAATGTTCATAACTTATTAAATGCCCCCTTTCTTTCTGAGAGGATTAGTACTTTCTTTTCGTAAGTTCTGCTCGTAAAATAGTCTTACTCCTTCGGCTTCATTAATATATTTTGTCTTTTTTTCAAATAAATATTTGCATTCAACCAAAAGTCGGTAGAAATACCAACAAAAGTACCATGTTTTATCAATATATCTATTAGGTGTTAACATAAGTTGTGTCCGTTTTTTTATAATTTAAAAATGAGCACCAAAAGTAGAACAAAATCGTAAATGTCGTCATTCGAAAGGTAATTTTCTGCTCTAAAATATATTGTGTTTGTTTTTACGTTACATATATATTTTAATTGATTACAAGCCTTCAAAATGGAATATCAAGTAGACGAAAGTGAGCATTTTCGACACCTCCTTCTATTCGTGTTCAATCGAGGGGATAAAGCTGCCAAAGCTGCTCGCGATATTTGCGAAGTATACGGTGAATATGCTATGAATTAAAGGACAGCTCGTCGATGATTTTTGCGTTTCAAAGACGGTAATTTCGACCTGAAAGACATGGAGCGTTCCGGACGACCAGTGGACTTCGATGAAGACCGCTTAAACCATATTCATGAAGATCCCCTTCAAACATTTTTCATCACCATTTTTTTTTTCATCCCTATTTTCAAACCATTTTTCATCACTAGTAATGATGCGGTAAAGGAACTTTTGCTTGTGGCCATGCGTAGCTCGATGATACGCGAGCAAACCAGCAGAAATTGTCGAACGTTGATTTTTGTTGTTTTCACTCAAAACATGTGGAACCAAAGCGTCGAACTTTTCCCATTGATTTAAGATGGCGGTATACAGTTATGTCACTACAATTCATCTGCTTAGCCAATTCTACGGTGGTTTGAAGGGGATCTTCATGAATAATATGGTTTAAGTGGTCCTCATCGAAGTCCACTGGTCGTCCGGAACGCTCCATGTCTTTCAGATCGAAATTACCGTCTTTGAAACGCAAAAATCATCGACGAGCTGTCCTTTAATTCATAGCATATTCACCGTATACTTCGCAAATATCGCGAGCAGTTTTATTCCCTCGATTGAACACGAATAGAAGAAGGTGTCGAAAATGCTCACTTTCGTCTACTTGACATTCCATTTTGAAGGCTTGTAATCAAATAAAATAATATATGTAACGTAAAAACAAACATAATATCTTGTAGAGCAGAAAATTTTCTTTCGAATGTCGTATCACATTTACCATTTTGTTTTACTTTTGGTGCTCATTTTTAAATTGAAAAAAAAAAAACGTATACAACTTATGTTAACACTCTATATATACTGTAATAAAAATATCAAATTATTTGAAATAACGAAAATATTACAATGTATTCAATATTGCGAGGGAAGATGCTCAATTAAATAAGTGTAGAACCGGGAATGCGAATACATTGCTGGATCTGAAAATTACAAATTGGTTTTAAATTATCTTTCATAAAAAAATACAGTGATAGGAATATAATTTTCAGTGGTTACCATGTTGGTAGTCAGCATTTGGAACGATCAATGCATCTACGAGTATCGTATCTATCTGCAGAAGAAAAACACGACTTAAACGATGTTTTAACTTAACTTACTATGTTTGGGACGCACTTCAATCAACTGTATGTCTTCTTTTTTAATTAGATTTAATTTTTTATTGCGTATACGTGATATGGAACCCGAGAGGAATTCAGAACTCTCTGATACTCGTAGTTGAACGAGTCCAAAAGAGATTTCAGTGACGTCTTTATTTCAAAGAGTATAGGTTTTATCCATGACTCTATTCGTCATTTTTTAAATGAGTATGCTTGCATATTATTTCTTATGTGTTAGAAGATATGTACGCACCTGTTTATGCATATAAAAATTGCTTACAGGAAATATAGCAAACCGTTATTTGATTGATAAATTTTTGTTGAATATACTGGAAAATTATTTACGCCTTCGTGAATTAAGATTGTTTTCAATACTGTATGCCCGAACTGTGCTGTTAAGATCATCGACACTCGCACACGGAATGACCTTGTTGAATGAATTTTCCGATATCGATATATCCATATCTCGGTGGATAAATTGAGGATTAATCTCCTTAAAAAACTTTGTATGTATAATTGAGTTACTTTACAGGCACGAGTAACATTGTCCCCGTTGTCATTTTATTTATTTATTTATTATTACAAGAAATATACATAATTGGCGAAAAAACAACAGGTAATTTAATTTAGACATACATTATTTTAATGGGTTGTCATTATTCATGATATTTGATGCAATTGGGTTAAACCCTACAAAAATGTATTGAAGAATCAAAATAGTTTTATTGCCTATCAAATGTAACTTAGATTTGTATATGTTTTCATGATTGTACATTCTTACGCATCTTCCATATAGCACATTAAAAGCTTTCCTGTTGTCCTTGTCAAGTGCTTATTTCTTCAAATTTTCCACTTTGGAAACAATTTTTTTTTAATATTGACAATACTATTGATATCTATGATCGCAATTACGAGTATTTTTATATTAAGGATAAATTTACATAATACTCGTGGCGTCCTTTTCTAGAATTACCCTTGCAGTTCTTGAGGTTGGTTGAATATCTCAGTATCACTTAATGACAGGGCGAATCTCGTCAAAATATACGTTTCAACCAAACGTTATGTTTGGTAATGATAGTTCGATAGAAACGTGCAAACCAGTTAACAAACCCATTTGTATCAATAGCACAATACGCGAGTGGGGCACAGAAACGAGTTTCGGATATAATTCGACGTGTAATCACTAGTTACGTATTCACGGGGCGAGGAACAATTCTAGATATGAAATTTGTTCGCTATCTGATCGTGGCAGCTCCATTAGGTTTAATTAAATTTTAGTAGCTTTTACCAAATACATGACTGATTAATGATTTTCTATGACAAATTGACTTATCAAATTATAATGGTTACCTAAAATGTTGAGTAATATATATTATTATTAATGAAGTAATAGCAATTATCTAAATGAGTATCCCGAAATGTTCCATCTTAAAGTACTATTGATACCCGTGAGCTCTGCTTATGTCAAATAAGGGTAACGTACTTTTTTTTTTTTTAATTTTTTTTTATCAACTGTATCTTTATTATTGAGTATAACCCTTTTACATTGGTAATTTGGTTTGCCTTGACTAATACATACATAAATACCATCAAGCCATTTCCCTGTCGAAGTATGCAGAGAGGACAAAGCGCCATACTTTCCTATCTCGACACACATAAGCTTCTACATCCATACACATTCTACGATTTCTCTGACTTTCTACGTTTCCTTATTTTAGGATATCATTCACTTGATCCAACCATATTTTCCTCGGTCTTCCTCTCACGCGCCTTTTACTTACATTTGCACTTTAAACATATATATGTTTTGTTAGTCTTTTTTCATTCATTCGTTCCACATTCCCAAACCATCTCAGCGTACTTTTCTTCGTCTAATTTAACACATCAGCCTTAAATTCACATTCATCCGTAACCACTTCATTCCGTATTCTGTCATACATTGTTACTTCATATATTCTCTATGCAAGCTTATAAGCATGTTGAATAATTATTTGATTTATTTTATTCTATTTTGTGACGTTTACTGCTCCAATTACTTACTATACAGTAATAAAAATAGATGCTGCAATAATAATAATAATAGACAAGAGAACAAACTCAAGGGCGCTCTTATTCTGGACTCGAATCGGCTATTATTAATAGATTAAAAATACCATAAATATACCATATATACATAAATTAAACGTACTTCCCCGCAGCTGTATATGTTAAAAAAAACATATTTGGTAAGAAAACCGCAGAAAACTTACCAAGGAAAGACGGACTACAAAGAAATCTTTGTAGATCTTCTGGTATATGGTATGTTAACATATTCGACTTTAGGTGTGGATTGTAATATATGTATGTAGTGTTCATATACCATCACAAACGTTGATAAGATCAGCCGACCTTGTAAATCCAGGATCGGAGTTTTTAGTCCTCAGATAATGTTTTTTCCGTCCTTACCACTCATATGCTAGTTCTCTCAATCATTTTCATTATTTTCAGAAATAATACTCGTAGGGCCAGCTAAGAATATTGTAATAAATTCAACGATATGTATCCTTATTTAAAATCGCGCCTGGTCACTAACCTTGACATTAATTTCCTTCCTAAGTAACTTCGAAACTAACACTTGTGTTTGTGCTTCTAGAACGTAATCAACTCGACATAGCTATAGCTCACTGACTAGGAATACCCTAATTTGGGTGAATAACCATTAAAAAGACGTTCATAGTGTTAAAAGTGAGTTAATCTGTAATCGCAGTATTTATTAATAATGTTCATATGATGCGGTCAAGTAAAAATCATTATTTTTATACATTTTGAAATGTATGCGTCACACTGTTCTCTACTTGAAGGACTACGGTAATCCATGCTATAGGGAAGGTGAATAGTCTTTCAGTTGTATGTAGGTCGTAAATCATTAAAAGAAAGAAACTTAAGATGATCTACGAGTTTATATGAATATAGAGCGTGGCGTATAAATGCAAACATACTTATTCACAAATTGCCGAATTTAATTGAACTCGTTTAATTCATCAAGCTCGTGCAGCATTTCTAGTATAGGTAAGCGGTGTCAAAGGCAATTTACCTTGAATCGGAAATTATATTGCGTTGGACAAGATATCAATCTCTAATGGGATGCGGGCGTTATCGGAGTAGGTAGAGCGATATGCTTAGTATAGAGTTGGCCATGTAGTTACATTTTGGCTAGTCATTAAGGGATCCATAATAATAAATATTTATATATTTTTTTAAGTTGAGTTTAAATCATCGATTGCATTAGGTGTCATTTGTACATCTAAGTTTTTTTATTGTAATATTGGGTTGTAACACATATTCGTCCCGTTTTTTAGCGATTTTTAAAATAATTTACGTGTAAATTCAGAAATAAGTTTGATCGATGACCTTCTTCCGTCTTCAATCTTAACCAATTGTGAGCAGTGCTTATTAGTCAATAGTTTAGTTTGGTGGCATCAGTTCATACATATGTACACGATACCCTTCCAATCCCACCAGATAGCTATGATGACTTTCTCTGGGTGCGTTCCAGCCTCTTAGATCGTCTTGTCACCCCTCTGTGAACAAGATTTTTTTCGATTAACGTTGCTGTAAATAATACACTTTCCATTGCCAGTAATGACTCGTTTTCATTACCTTGAAGTAACGAGTCACAAGCAGAAAATCGGTTCATTATTTTTTTGTCGCTCAAGTATCGAGTTGGTTGACTATCCCGAGCACTATCCTTAAATGTCGCGAAATATTAGTGGCAGTAATATTTAGTGCCTGACCAATCTCACATGTCGTGAAATGTCGATCGATATCAATCATGAACTTCATTTTATCCACGTCTATGGTAGTAGGCCATCCGGCGCAAAATGCATCTTTGACATAAACATTTCCCTTTCAAAAACCTCGGGAACCACTTTGTACACGTTAATCTACATCATAGTTTCCCAAACTTTTTCGCCCCGTAGACCACTTGCCGATTTTTTTTGTTTTCCGTAGACCCCCTGCCTGCCTAATATTGAATTTTTCTAAACTTATTAAATTCAAATGTATTTTTGACAGCTGTCACAGTGCTGTTTACCTTGATAAGGTTTTTTGTAGAGTGGACAATTGTAAAACAATAAAAACATGTACAATTTTTATTCATACCTTTATTGAAAATACACAAAATGCAAGTAAATATTTGGCTTTGGAACGAAACAAATCAAAACCTAGTAAAATTTTTACATAAAATTAATACACAAATAATACTGTTAATGAGAGGGATGAACCTGATGCTCTGATAGCAATGGTTCAATATTTGGTCAAATTAATTTTTTTTAACCTGGCGAGCTTATTGCCATGTGACAATCTCTTCCAACCAACCAGAAAAATGTTTTATAGGCCCTAAGTGTTAACCAGACTGGAATCCTATTTAAAAAAATCTGGGTTCCAGAGGGGATCGAACCCGCAACCCGCAAAATTAGTAAGGTATAGTCTTAAATCTCCGCGTTGAGTGATTTGCACTCGATTTCTTATTTTCGTAAGAAGATTGTCAACCGCCCTAAAACCTCTTTCCACGAGGTATGAAGATGGAAAAGCTAACCAAAACTTTTTTGCAATAGTCCATAATGCAGGATTGGCAACAGGAATATTTTGAAACCAGAACTACTAATACTTCTTTCTGAACTGCACCTTAAGTTCTTCGTTTGTACTTATTCCAATCAGTTCTTCTTGTAATATATACATATATACGAGTATGTATGATATGTACACACAATCTGTGTTAGGTGTAATAAGACGTTTACGGAACGCCTAAATATTGATGATGATCTGCCTAAATGGGATCCGCTCACGTGGACCCCCATTTACATCTCGTGCACCCCCATTTTCTTTTCTCGCTGACATAGACCCCCTGCAAGTCGAAATCGACCCTTGGGGGTCCATATAGACCACTTTGGGAATCTTTGCTCTACAGCATCGGCTCCGTACACAGCATTTCTTTTTCTCAAGTTTACGATACGTATTTGCCTTTTCGGAAATAAAAACGCATGAGAGTTGTCTGGAAAAGGTATGAATCGCTGTAAAAAAAGACATGGAAAAAGGAAAGCAGCAGGCTGTGACGAAGCGAACACTGAATGGTGTGTGGGGGGGGGGGGGGGGGGTAAACGAATAATCGACCGAGTGACAACAACTTTTTCAACAAATGTTTGGAATCTGATTACGGTAGACTGGAGAAGTGCAGTGATTGTTCCTTTATTTAAATATTTTCTACAAATTTGCGACGCACTTTTTCGGAAATAAAAAAGCATAAACTGACGAAGATGTTCTTTATTTTCATATTTAAAACTTCACAAAAAACAATAGGGCTCACCGACCACAGCAAAATTTTATTAAGCTGAAATGTCACCTTTCCAATTATATTATATTGATGTTCGTGAAGTTGGTAACGGGCCAATAAAGCGAAGATATGCCACCAAATCGAGAAAATGGGACGAATTTTTGTTACAACCATACGAATGTTACAACCATGTATATACACATATAATAAGTGCCTCTTTTTAAATTCAGAAAATTTTGAATATCTCTTGGCCATGTATATTTTAATCAGTTGTTGGACCAATTAACATATATTTTTTCAACAAAGAATTTCTGATATGTTTTCATTTGGAAGGGCGTATGACTTGGAAAAACTATCGTCTCTATGTAATATTATTGTATTTTTTAAATATATTTATTTTATGTATTGTAATACAAGCATTAATTAGAAACAAATTTGATTAAGTATTTTAAAAAAAATGTCTTTAAACTACTTAGT
The DNA here is from genome assembly GCA_949825065.1 of Odontocerum albicorne. NCBI lineage: Eukaryota > Metazoa > Arthropoda > Insecta > Trichoptera > Odontoceridae > Odontocerum > Odontocerum albicorne. The sequence continues at coordinate 14,884,605 of OX463841.1, forward strand.
TGACTTGGTGACGTTCCACATTTTTGTTTCGAAAACACATGATCTCTCGGTAATTTTAATTCAAATAATCCGATTATCATTTTAAAAGATCAAATTCAGTGATGTTAATATGCAAAATATCCAATTATTGCTATGCGACCGAAGGCATTAAAAACACCCGAGTTTGATCACGAACCAAATCTGATATCCATATTTTGTAGTGTTTGTCATTCGTTTTGGGGACAAGATTTAGGTTTTAACGCGCTAATGAATGGCCATTTTCTTCGATAAATTACTCGGACCAGGACAATAATTTCCAACTGAGACAGCACCTTAATAAATCTGTCAATAATCTCTCGGAGATATCTTCGACTCTCAGCTTTGTTGAGGTCTTCTTTTAGCGAATGTATTGCGTCATGTTTTTCATTTGTTTTCGTATAATTGTTTCTTGGTTCTCTCCAGCGCCGATTTCTTTTATTTATTATTAACTCTTTAAATTTTTCATTTTTATCGAAAAATGTTTTTTTTCGAATGTGACTCAACGAACATTTTCGAATGTGACTCAACGAACAATATTCCTCTTCAGATAACTTGTTTTACTCGCGGCCATTGAACTTAGTTATTTTGAATCGAAGAAAATTCATGCAGATTTTTCTTTGATATTGCTGTCTTGTAAATGTACCATCATCATCATTGTCAACCGGGGTCGATCCACTGCTGGATGAAGGTCTCCCCAAGTTGACTCCAAATAGTTCGGTTTTTTGCTCGTTGATGCCATGTGATGCTGTCATGCTTCCTGATTTCATCTATCCAGCGTACCTTCGGTCTTCTTCTGGGCCTCTTATGCCTCTTGGGTACCATTGGATTATTTCGGATGTCCATCGGGAGTCTGACATTCTGGCTACGTGTCCGGCCCATTGCCACTAAATTCTTTTGCACACCTTTATAACGTCTTCTACCTTTGTTATATTGCGAATCCAGGTGTTTCCTTTACGATCTCTTTTAGTATATCCCAACATGCATCTCTCCATGCCCCTTTGTGCGGTCCGGAGCTTTTGTGTGTTCTTTACTGTGAGTGTCCATGTCTCGCAGCCATACGTAAGTACTGGAAGAATGCACTGGTTGTAAACCCTTCGCTTCAAGGATATTGGGAAATTACTTGTAAATGTATACTTGTATTTAAATATGACCGACGTTCTGAAAGCGATGCAGCTTTCATCTCCTGAACGAAAAAGGAAATGTGCCATTAATGAATGTAGTGAATTTCTTTTAAGCCACCAAAACTTACTATATTGTTAATACCAAATACCGAAATTTACTATATTGTTAATACCAAATACCAAAAAATATTTTATTTCATTGCATCTTTGTTGTACAACCTGGTTATCGTCAATATGACAATCTCTTTCAAGCAACCAGAAATATGTTATAGAGACGTAAGTAAAAACTAGATTTAAACCCTTTTAAAAAATAGGATAACGTCGGTAATCGAACCCGTAACCCTCAGGAAGACAGACGTCTTACCAAATTGATCACGTCATAGTCAAAGCGACAATATAGCTTTTATATCGTTATAGTTTATATATTTAAATACAATATGACACAATGTCGTTATGTTTTTGTGTCATAATCTTTCCTTTAAGAAATTTTGATATTTTTAATGTTTAGAATCTTACTTGAATGAAATCAAACATCCAATTTTTGATATACGTAGTAAGGTCCAAAAGTTTCCGGCCCAATGATATTAAAAGTTGATAGAATGAAACATTTCTTTTTATTTTTCAATACAGTCATCCCGTAGTTCAATATTTTTTTAGAAATATGAATAAAATTTTCTATACCTCTGAAAAAAATATTCCGCAGTTTTTTGGGGTGAGTGCTTGTGCTGGCCAGCCTTAATGAGCGTCATCGTCAATAGATTCTCTGACTAAGCGAAACTGTTAAGCGCCATATTCACTGAAGAATATGACGGAGAACATTCTCCGTACACCGTCGGTGTTTTCCCTTCTTTTGAAAGAAACTGGCATACTGCTGAGGGTCGAGGTATGAAATTTGTAACTGGTTCCAGGGTCTCAGCGCATGGACAGTAAAGAACAATTAAAAAAAGAAAAGCCGTGAACTGGGAAGGCCAATTAATAATATCTGTTTGAGTGTAACCCAAATCAATGATCGGAAAGGCGCTAAAAAAATCGGCCAGATAAGAGGGGGCGGCCGGACATTCAATGATATTATACAAGAGAGATAGTATGTGAATTTGGCGTAAATTTCTCACGTTCAACCACTTCATCGCCTTCTAGTATGAAGTGAAATTATCGTACTTTCTCAAGTTAAAAATAAATCTTAGGCAAACATTTTGAAGACACTGTAACTTGTCCAGATATTCTTTCTTCATATCCAAATAACAGACGTCCGCATAGTTCAAAATTGGAAAGAGCAGAGATTGCAATCTATCATATAGGTAACTAAATGCGACGGACAACACGGAATTTATGAAATATTTTTTAGATATATTTTAATTATAAATAAATATAAAAATCGATGTGTTTTTGCTTTTCTATTTGAAATTAAGAACTCTTATGTTCTATTTTCCCTTTGGTAATATGTTAATTTTTCGAACCTGGTGTCCATTGTAATTCACATGAGTTTCGGGCTACTTGTAATGCAAAATAATATGAAAATAACAGAAACGCATTTCAAATGGTTCAATTGAATACTATCATTTTATTTCATTCGAGAAGTAATGCCTCGAGTAAGTCAAACACTGTTCAATATTTTTGTGTGTAAGTACTATAAACAAATTTTGTAATTTATTTTATCAAACACTGTTTATTCCACTCTTTCGCAACGGTATAACCCTACCGGTTTCAAGGCTATCACCTCATCTTCAGGGGAGCACAAACAAGACTTCAATGGAGACAAAAATCCGGTAGGGTTATACCGTTACAAAAAAGTGGAATAAACAGTGTTTGATAAAATAAATTACAATGTCTTTAAACCTCCACAACGTTAATGCCTTAACTATAAACAAAAACTGTGTTTAATGCCCCTTATTGTTTATCTCTTTCAAATTTCTTTATTTGTTTTTATATTTCTAGATAAAGTAAACACGGTTTATTTTTACTAGCAACATTTCATGGGAAATCGGTTACCCTTTTTTAGGTTTTTGAATTAATGTTTTTCCTAAATTTCCATCTATATCTATGGTAAATAGAATAGTTTCTATTATTTCAATCGCTATTGTTTTCATATACTTAAATTATCTACCATTTTAAAATAATTATTTAAATAAATATCGGTATTTTTGAGGCTGTAATTTTCAGAGTTAATGTTAGTTTAAGTTGTGTTTAATCAGGGCATTATAAAACAATATCAACATATCTCGGGCAAAAGTTCGTGTCCTTTGTATTGAAAATGTTTCATGATAGACGGTCAAGTTTCATAGAACTACAAAAGTTAGAACATATGTTTTATTTTTATTTTTTCACTTTGTAATTGTATTGAGGACTTCATTCGTGAAACGTTCAGTGCTATCCAGATAGGAGATTTCTGGGCAAAATAAATTTTGTGTCTGACACGATAAGAAGAAGAAAATTGAATTGCGTTACGTTTTCATTGTATACAGTTTAACTTGGCAGGATTATTACCATGTGGCAATTACCTCCAACAAATCAGAACAATGTTAAACAAGCCTTAAGTGGAAACCAGACTAGAGTTATTTATAAAATATTTGGATTCCAAACGGAATCGTACCACCGATCTCGTTGTTGGAAGCCATGCGTCTTATCATCTAGGCCGTCATTACTTGAAAAATACGACTTTATTCAGTTTCATTGATAAACATGTCAAGCTTTTATTCTTTACATCTTCTTGTTCATCCTGTCAAGCTTGCAATTTGAATATTATTCATTTTACCTGAAATGACGAAATTACTAAAAAAATATTGGTATATTGTATGTGAATTAAATATGTGCACTTTATAAGAACATTTTATATTGATTTTTCATTTTAATAATTTATTTGTTTAATGTGTAGTTTAATTAAAGTAATACAGAAATACATGTATTAGATATCAAATATACGTGCAACATTTAGAATAAGCGTCTAGTTGCGGTTGCAGATGGTTGGACAAGTAGACCGGGTTATCTCATATCACATTGGATGCTTTAGAGTACTGCTTTGGAAAAGACTTTCGCTGGAGTGTAGACAGACTTATGGTATGCCATTGGACATTTAAAAAGATTCTTAAGTTCACGCGATCAAGTGGTCTTTGCTCACTGAAAGAAATAAATATTTGTAAATGTCATTATAAAATTTTGTAGAACGTTCATCGCCCACACAAGAGTTTCTCAACTACCATTTCGGGTTTATTTACATGCATGCCTTTTACTATATTTCTGAAAATTCTTATTTTGAAAAGATTTACTTCAGCTCCGTTATAACTATATAATATATATACAGTTGCGGTCACAGAAATTTCATCACCTAATTTTTGGAGGTTTTTCGCAAATTGCGTCAAGTGTAAATTTTATTCCTCAGTTTTAATTTTTTTTAAATAAAAAAATGTAGATAAATTCTGACATCTTTTAATAAGATTACATAATATCGAATCGCCTTTTCTCGTGTTGGGAATTTTTATTTAAAACTAGCTGTACCCGGCCACGCGTTGCTGTGGCTCAGTCTGGTTAAATGGAAAATAAAGAAAAGAGAAAGCACACGTTTCTAATATGTTTAATTTCACAATGCTTGTGGGTATACAATATTTTTTATGTCTTTCAGCCACTCTCAGTCTGTCGCGTTTATTGCCGTGCTCGCAAATGATCGCATCACTCCAAGAGGTCAATTCACGATATGATTTGAATTCAAATGAAAGATCGATTGCACTGAAAAAGAAGAAAGAAAATTATAACAAAAACATATAAAATTGCGAAACATTAAAAAAGGAACTGAATAATATTGTTAAGTTCGTAAACGTCTTTGTTCTTGGCGGCAACAATAGCTCGTTCACTCAGCCAATCGTGATTCTTATAATTGATTTGAATATTGGTAAATACTTTTTCAACCAATTCTTCTTTTGATGTCACAATCACTGATACAGCAGTATTTTCGCAAACGCGTCATTTTGACATAACGTGAAGAAAGCATTTAACGTTGTACCCGGTGGATTCAGGGCTATTTGTTGTACATTTGCAGCTGTGAAATAAACGCGTTGTCCATTTTCTAGATGTACTGCTAAGTGAACAACAGCTGGACTTCGTTCATGTATGGGAAATGAAAGATTTCGCCATACAGCTTCATTGCTGCTTATGTATCTTCCAGCCTGATACTGTGCGATTTCATCGATATGTATGACCGCATTCCCATCCCGCATTCTGGTTGCACGCCAAAAACTGCCATGTAGCTGCCTTTATTCACGTATTGTACTTACAAATGTATTTGATCGATTTAACGGGGTTACAGTATTCCACGTTTATGTGCGCTTTGTATGTTTTTGATAGCAAAAGCGAATATGCAATAACCCAATGGTTGTCTACTTCGATGTCACCATTTCACATTTGTATGGTTGCTAATTTCCCGCCATCTTCTGTTGATCTTCTTCTTTATAAAGGATATCCATCGTTTCCTGTAACCGTGTTGGATACTAATGCTCGAGGATATCGCTTAGATCATTTTCCGTCTATCATGCATGGTGAATTTGGATTCAGTGTACCGCAAGGTCCATGTATCATATATTTCGTCACAACTTCATGCAAATCCTTATCGACGTCGGCATCGGGTATTTCAGCGCACATTACATTGTCAATTTCGTTTGAAGTGATTTTGTTATAGAGCCAGATTAGTACTATATATGTGCATGTGGCCATCCTCTCTTTTGCTATTCCACTGAGTATATCCAGCAGCGCACAGACCGAAACACTTCATGTTTTACCATGAGTTGTTGTATATCGTCCCAAGCTGAATTGCATGTGAATGTAGTGAATAGGTCTGGACACCCGTAGTGACGAACATATGCAATTGCATATTGAGCGTACTCATGCATATGACGTGGACTGCCTGTATATGAAGATGGCCAAATCGTTAGTCTTCAAACGTTAGTTGTATTACCGTCATTTACAACTGTATCTCGCAAATGAACGTATTCTTCAGAGCGAAGCTTGGTCTGATTCAAACGAATGAATATCAAACTAATTAAAAAATCTCCATTTCTATGTACGATTTGATATATTTTGAAATATAAACGTAGAGATAAAATTAAATTCTATATAAAAAAGATACTTTTGATATTCCTAATGACCTATTTCAGCCACTATCAGCCTGTCGCGTACATTCTGTTGAGAACGAACCAGTTCTGAATCTGCAGAACGCGATCGCCGTGCTCGCAACCGTGCATCCTCAAGTCTGGCTACACGTCGTTCTGCTGCTTCCTCGAAATTGTGAAACATTAAGTTATGAGACAGTGAAATTCATCCTGGGGTCATATCAACCTGCACCTTTCCGTTCCCAATTTCCAGCAATTGATGTGAGAATATCTCAGCTGATCGATCGTTTTGCAGCTGGACACGCATTTGTCAAATATTTGTCCAATAGGAGTATTTTTAAGGAAATACAGAGATAATTGGAACTAATTAAATGTTAAGCAAAGAGAGAGATTATTGGAATTAATTAAATGTTAAGGAAAGACATTGCAAACTACGCACGAATTAAATTTGGATGTGACATGTTTGGACGCGTCATTAATGAACAATAAATATCGATTCTAACAAATAGCAAGTTATTTAGGTAAATACATTACAAAAAACAACAATGATGACAAATTAATACATCTTGTTACAAATAAGCAAAAATTTGTCAGTTCGTTTAAAATAAATATGACGTTTGTCAAAAATGTACATACCAGCATCACGTTGTCTCTGTGAAGCAAATAATCGCGTCACTCCAAGAGATCAATTCACGATATGATTTGAATTTAAACGAAAATCAATCAACACAATTAAATTTTATCGCTAATTGAACAGAAAAATAAAAAAATAAGTTAAAAAAACTAAGTGAAAAAGATAATCTTAGAGGTAGGTATGTTAACAACGCACATTATGAAATGAAAATGGCGGATAAATTAGCGCAGATGGCGCTATACAAAAAAAATTATATAATAAAATAATAATACATTATTTAATAATATAATTAAAATAATTAAATAATTATTTTAAAATAATTCATTTAATAATTAATAATGATATAAAAATATTATTATAATATATTTAACATTAAAAAAATATAAATTTTCTTTTATTAAGTGTATTCTATTATTATTAAAATTATTATTTATTATTGTTTATTATAAAAAATAAAAAAAAATAGTTTTTTTTATTGAATTAAAAGAGACTTTCTTGAATTAAATTCCACAGAACCATTTCCTAATCCTAAAAAAAATCGTTAACAAATGGAAAAAAAGCAATGCATAAAATCAACTTTTCCTAGGAGCTAAGAAGTTTCACTTCTACCACGCGAGAGTATCACGCATCTGTTTTTTTATACATGGGTCATTATCTGAAAATTTGTACATTTGAAAAAAAAAATTTTTTTTTTTTTGTGCCCCGATTTTGTTCAGGATTTTAATTTAATATTCTCATTATTTTAAGGACACGATTTCAGTGGCAGCAGCGAATATTTGCTATTATCTTGCAAGTTATTTAAAAAATTGTTGCATAAACTCCTAATTTATGTCACCTACGTTATCATAGAAAAAAATTAGATATCTATAGTATAATTTAAAAAATTATATTTGTTCTTACATTTCCTTTTAAAAGATTTAATTGCAGATTTAATTACAATTAATAGATAAAATAAACTAAAATTTATCGATAAAATTTGGAATATTTGTCAACTGTGTTACCAAGATTGTGTTTTTGAAATTTTCTATTTAAAATAATTCAAAGAAATGTAAAGTTTTAAAAACGACTCAAACGAAAAACATAAGTAGATATGTTTCTATTTTGAATATTGCGTTTAAAACCACAATTAGAAAATCAATTATTTAGAAAAAAAATTATAATTGAAAATAATACTTGGGACAAAAAAGTAATGCAGTGGAGAAAAAAGTAACGCAATTGACATAAGTTTGTAAAACAGTTCATTTATTGATTGATTTATCAAAAGTTACATAAGTCCATTCATTATCTGAAAAAATTAAGTAAAGTATATAACATAAAAATAAAATAACACCAGTTAATTTGTTATTATAAAACATAAAAACATAAAAAAACATAAAAAAAAGTAACATAAGAATATAAAAAAAATTATAACAAAAATAAGTCCTTTTCTACAAGAAAATTAATCTTTCCTGCATATGGTTTTAAGCTTCCTCAAGCACATCAATATAATTTGGAAACTCTTAATAAATTCGACTTCCTTTTAAAGTTATCACAGGATTAACAAGTGTTGTTATTATATCATGCGAGTGGATATCAACTACATCATTCTTATCAATTTTAAATTTGGTTTTTTCTGGATTAACTGATACTAAAAAGATCACTTTAATTTCATTTTCATCATCAATTTCTGTCTGAGCAATGGCCACGTATCTGAAATTGATCCTTTTTCGTTTATTCTCGCTATGAAAGCTCTTATGAAGTAAGGCCTTTACCTTAGATAATGGTGTCGATGATAATTGGTTTTGTTTGTCATTTAACCTCTGTGCTCTTTTTTTATACTTTTCAACACTTCGTTTTAATTTTTGGTTTTGGTCCTTCAATGCTATATTTTCTCTGAACATTTTTGTCCTGTCCCTTCTTACTTTTTTTCGTCCCTGACAAGCCCTTGGACTCGGTACACATCTATTATCGGGGGATGATGGTGGTGTGCCATTCAATGCAGCAGCCAAACGTTGTTCTTTAATTATTTTATTCGCTTTGTAGGACCTCCATTTTCGCCTGGTAATTCGCTGTTCCCTTGGTGTTTTCTCTGCTATTAATGTTTTTTTTTTCCTCTTTTTTTTCCTCTTGCTTTTTGTTTTTGTTCCTCTTCTTTTTCCTTGTTGTCCTTCAACCGTTGCCGATACCGTCTTTGCTTCTCCGCTGGTGTTAGTGGCATATTGATATTAACCTAAATCCAAATTAAAAACTATGAAAACTATTCATTGTAACTCATTTCAATAACATAAAGTCAACTATGTTACTTTTTTGTCAGTTTCGTTAAATCCAAATTAAAAACTATGAAAACTATTCATTGTAACTCATTTCAATAACATAAAGTCAACTATGTTACTTTTTTTGTCAGTTTCGTTACCAAATATGAGTAACACTTCCCTTACTGTGCTAATAAACATTATTTTACTATGTAATAAAATGTCGAATAATATAACATAAGTGTAAGAAATGATAAAATAGGGGTTGAAACAGAGAGGCGACATTTCTATACAAATGTCATTTTCACACTGCGTCGTTCGGTCTGCGCAACGTTCAGAATGCGCATGACTGAAAAGAGGTCTCCAACCTTATAAAAAAAAAACATAAAATTATACAATAAAATGTAGCGTGTATTTTTTGGCAATAAAAATATAATTCGAATTAAGACAATAATTAACAAAATATAAAATGAATATATAAATTCAAAAATAATAATATAAAAACAAACAGGAAATTCAAATCAATAAAATATGCCATTTGGAAACTATAAACACTTTGAAAAGAGGTAAAAATTTGAAAATAGGACAAACATATCATATAATCAAAGTTTAATCCTGTGGAGAAAGTTATCGCAATTGGGGCACGAAACAACTTTTTTTCTATTCTACGTACTAAACACGCAGGTGTTTGACAAATATTGACAAAGATAGCTTTCGTGTTCGATTTCTGCCAGGTGCGAGCAATATTCCAATGAATTCATATGACTCTTTTGATATTGGTTGGTTCTTTTCTGAATGAATTCGATTTAAATGCCGATTTGTTTCTTAAATATTACTTTTACCACCTCTTCATTTACAAACAGACAACACATATATTTTATGGAACATACATTTATACTTGAATTTCTCAGTCCAGAATCTTCGATGAGAATATTTGATACCCGACCGATGCCTTGAAGATTGAGGTGGTACTCGTAATGAACTCCATTCAAATCCATATTTTGGTGTAAATAATATTTCTTCGTCTTCCTCACTCGTCTCCAAATCAGAATAAACTTCATCCTGTACCTCGACAAAATCTTCTGATTCTGTTTGTTGTTTATAGTTAAGGCATTAACGTTGTGGAGGGTTTAAAGACATTGTAATTTATTTTTAACAAACACTTTCTGATATATTGCCTGTCGCCTTAAATTCCAAATCGCTATCATCGCCATCGATATTTCCCGCCATCTCAATTATTATATTTTTGAAAATGAAATAATAAATAAAATGTACATTTATTATAAAAAGAGTAATGGTACAATATAACATACCAGATAAAAAATGACAATAGAAAAAACATACCAGATAAAAATAAAAAATAACAATCAGGATTATAAAACTGGTGCCGATCCCCTGGAACGGATGTAAATCTGCCTATACGAACTGTCAAAAAAGAATGAGTCATACGCAGGTGTTTGACATTTCGTCAATTCGCGATTTAAAATCATTAATTTCTGTTGATTTAACTATGAATGTTTTGTTTCCTAATGACATCATTCAAATCATAGAGGTTTCGATGAGGAATACATAAAGTATGAAGACCCTGCAAGCAGTATATTTCGAGAAATTAAATAAAATATAAGTCCTAGTCACGCGCGTCCGATCATGGATAGGCAAGGGGTAACGTAGCTGACCGGTAATGCAGTTGAAATTTATTGCGTAAATGAGCTGCCAACAATTAATGTACACTATTTCTAAAATTCTTTCTATATTATATTCAAGGTTAACACAATATTAATATATTATGTTAACTAAACTATAAGTTTTAGCGAAATATTATAAAAAAAAATTGGTAACACAGTGGAAAAATAATAAAAATACATACCTCCGCTGTAACAACACACTGAATATGTACTGCAGAACACTGACACTTTTTTAACCGACTCAGGGGAACTAAACAAAACTAAGCGACATGTCTGAACACGTTCATCTTCGTTCATCGAAAAACAAACGGTTTTTGTCGTTACTTTGCCGGTAACTTAGTTGAAGTAACGCAGTGGAAAAATAATACGGACACAACTTCTTTCACAGTAAAATCATTGAAAAACACATTTTTTAAGTAATATGATTTAAGTTTAACAATAAAAAAAGATGAATTAAGAGAATTGCAATTATAAATTATTTTTAAATTTAATGTTAAATACTTTAGTTGAACGCTACTTTTTGATTTTGCTTACCAGGACAGGTCGTTTTTGACAAACCAGCGACAAACTGTATCAATTTTCGCGGTTTATTATTAACTTATTTTTTCAAAATCATGTTTATTTTTAAGGAAAATATACAAATATTTGAATCTTCTTTTAATATAATTCTAAAAAATTTAAATGGAAGTAAGATTCAAGTCATAACCTATGGGACACCAATGTACAAGATTCCAGATAATGACCCACATATAAGTTATATTTATTTTAGCGATCCTCGATCTTTTTATACATGTAAGTTATATTTATTTTAGATCTTTTTATACATATAAGCTATATTTGTTTTAGCGATTATATTTATTTTAACGATACTCGAAATATTTCAAAACAAATAAAATTTTAGTTGGATATTTTTTACAAATTTAGTATTAGTTCTTCCAAATATATTTCCTGCGCTTGCGCTATAAAGTCTAGACTCAGCCATATTAAGATTTTCTCAAGCTGCTATGACACAATGGAACTTATCCTTATTAACACAAATCTTATTTTGACGTATCTTGGATTCTAACCTATTTTTCGTCTGTAATAAATTTATCGTAGAATTATTGTTCAACAGGAAATATTTATTATTTAATATTAAACATAAAATTATTTTATATTTTATGTATATAGACTTTATCATTGAATATCAAATATTAATTACGAAACGTCGAAAATGCAATATGGTCAACTGTCAAAATGTTTTGACAGTTGATATTCAATATTTGATATCCTTGTCCCCGACAGGTTCGCCTAGGTAATGTTTTCTGATTTCTAAATTTTTTTATATACACCGATATATATGTATAAATAAAAATATAACAACATTTCTGTTGACGAATATCAACTTTAGTCAAAATTTCAAAGCGATCGGTAGAGAACTTCCGGAGATTAGCCATCTATAATATACGAACATTTACATTTTTATTTATATAGATGAGAAAATATTTAAAAATGGAATAATCGATTTTGAAATTTAAAAAAAAAACTGTTTTAAATACATTTATTTTTTTGTAGAAATTCAATAAACGTTATACTTAAATACCAAATTATATATTTTTTTATATTTTGTGCCCCCGCCCCTTTGGCCTTGATGACAGCAACAATTCGAGACGGCATTGATAACATTAAATTTCGAATAATTGTATCCAAAATCTCTCCATCCCACATATTTTCTAGAGCTTCCTTCAGCTCTTTCGCTGTCTGGGGTTTCAATCTTTGTATTTTAGCCTCAAGTATTGCCCATAAGTTGTCGATTGTATACATATTTAGTCCTCAAGTCGACCGTTGCATGAAAGATGCCTAGTGAAAGATTTGAGAATTAATGTAATGATGGTGTGGTAAAGAGTGTTTGTGGTGTATGGGTTAACTCAGAGAAGCCGGGACAGATGTATGAGTTATGTTATCTGGGCAGATGTTACGTATGATGTGGAAACAAGGTAAACCGAAGACTTAACGTAATATACAAGAACCGCGTTATATCAAATGTAGCAAAAATGACAATATATAATAATGTATCGGTGCCAACATTGACGTACGAGAGTATAGCTTGAACTCGGTAGAATGACAAAAGTAATATTAATACTCTTGAAATACGTGCACGAAAGAAAATTTGTGGAGTGTTATTGTGTGAAAAACGACGGAATGTAGAAATAAAAAATGAATGTATTGATATAGTAGATTTTATAATTAAGATGAAGAAAAGAGCGTTAAAATGGGCTGGGCATGTGAAGAGAAATCAAATAATTATTTAGCGAATATATAAGACAGAAGTAAATGGTGTTGGTGGAAGCGATATGCGGAAGAAAATCGACTGGATCAAGTAGAAAGAGATTTAAACAAAATGGAAAAAATTAATAAAAGAAGATTGTGCATGACGTGATGTATGAATATGGAAGACGTGAAATTTGTGGAGATCTCTTCAGTCTGTTTTCCCTGTAAGGGTGACGATGTGCTCATATATATGTACATGTATGTGTAGGACGACCGTTGCATAAAACAAAATAAAAATATATTTCTCATTATTCGAATTAAAAAAATCTGGGTTCCAGCGGGGATCGAACCCGCAACCTCCGGATCGGCAGAGAAGTGTCTTACCACCAGGCCACGGAGGTCGTCCTCATTCTTTCCTCTGTCCCACAATTTTTAATGGGTATTCCTGGCTAATACCAGTTTTGGAGAAACAACAATTACGGACTTTTGCCAATTGTTATCTCAGAAAACATGTTGCAGTGCATTGAAAAATCTGTACATCAATGAAATCTAAATCTTTTAAAACATAAAAGTAATCTAACTTTAAATGGCCAATTAACTATCTTAAAATATCTTTCAGGAGTTAAACGTTTAATTAATTCACTGGTTTGCAGACGAATGAAGTGCGACTCGAACATAACATGAAACCCAAGAGGAATCCTTGATACGAGTAGTTGAGCGAGTCAAAAAAATATTTCCGTCACCTTTATTTCAGGAAGCATGGGTTTTAACCATAGCTCTATCACATTTATTGATTCTTTATTGTTGGCAAATTCATGAACTGAGCTATAAAGAGCGTCACCGCTTGCACACGGAATGACCTTGTTGAACAAATTTTTCGATATATTCTATATCTTAGTGGATAAATTGAGGATTTAGCTGAAATTAACTTTGTAGGCATAACTGAGCCACTTGGCAGGAAAGCATGAGTTCTTATTGTTATTATTTTCAGGCCTTTTTTATTGTTTTTTTTTTTGGTATTATGATTTTTATTTTATGTAATTGGGTTCACCCGAACATAAAATAAATATTATAATTTTTAAATAAATCGTTTATTCATATTTCTTATTTATTTTGATTCAGGCGAGATCATATTTCATGTATGACGGGGAAAATAATCGTTTATTCATATTTCTTATTTATTTTGTTTCAGGTGAGCTCATATTTCATGTATGACGGGGAAAATAATCGTTTATTCATATTTTTTATTTATTTTGTTTCAGGTGAGCTCATATTTCATGTATGACGGGGAAAATAATCGTTTATTCATATTTCTTATTTATTTTGTTTCAGGTGAGCTCATATTTCATGTATGACGGGGAAAATAATCGTTTATTCATATTTCTTATTTATTTTGTTTCAGGTGAGCTCATATTTCATGTATGACGGGGAAAATAATCGTTTATTCATATTTTTTATTTATTTTGTTTCAGGTGAGCTCATATTTCATGTATGACGGGGAAAATAATCGTTTATTCATATTTCTTATTTATTTTGTTTCAGGTGAGCTCTTATTTCGTGTATGACGGGGAACATAGTCGTTTATTCATATTTATTATTTATATTGTTTTAGTTGAGCTCATATTTCATGTATGACGGGGAAAATAATCGTTTATTCATATTTATTATTTATATTGTTTTAGTTGAGCTCATATTTCATGTATGACGGGGAAAATAATCGTTTATTCATATTTATTATTTATTTTGTTTCAGGCGAGCTCATATTTCATGCATGTTATGACGGGGAAAATAATCGTTTATTCATATTTCTTATTTATTTTGTTTCAGGTGAGCTCATATTTCATATGATGAGGAATCAATTTTTGGTCTTATGTGTGGTACGTATGATAAGAAATGTTTTTAGGTGATACCACTTAACAAAATTATTGAGAACGTTTGGAGTGATTTTCAATTATAAGCACTATTGTTACACCCTAAGGTCGTCCAGCGGTGTTGGTTTCTCCCAATTAAAATAAGTCAAGTATGTAGTTAAATATGTGTGGTATGTATGTCGGAATATATTTATATGTGATTTGAATTATTTATTCGAAATAGTTTTTCTTACATTTTATGCATATTACATTTTTACCTTGCTTTACTTACACACGGGTGTTAAGTCTGTCAATCTAGTGAAGCTATATCCGTGACCTTGTTGATAAGTCGCATGTCTTTCACCTTGCGGGGTGCGGATTCAATTCCTATTGTTATCCAGATTTTGTAAAAAAAGGTTTGCAGTCTTGTTTAATACATTTCTGGTTTGTTGGAAGAAATTGTCACGTGAAAAATGTCTAATACAATGTGATTTATGGTTGTGTTGATAGCTGTCTTCGAATTCTGAAGTCCAGCCCAAATCCGGAATACTATAAAATTTCATGAATTGTATGGCAAATTTACACGCTTCAATCAACCCTTGATAATAAACATTGATCTTGTAGATTGGTTAACTTAATTAATTGAGATACAAAAACTGTAAGAAAAACGGTTTTACGAAACAGTATTTGAATCTTCATAATCGTAATTTCCAGACTTTTAATTTGTCCACTGCTGAACGTACTACCTTGATCAAAAAGTTTTAGGACTTTATTCATAAAATCGAAAATACAAGTTTATTCATCAAAATCGATATGGTCCCCTTCAATGTACTCCCCATCGACTGCAACGCACTTATGCCAGCGCTTGATCCAATCCTCGAAACACCGCTGGTACTCAATTTTCGGTATGTCCATCAGAGCCGTCTTCGATTTTTTCATGACATCCTTTCGGGTGCTGTAACGCGTTCCGCGAAACGGTTTTTTAAGTCGGTTGAACAGAAAAAAGTCGCAGGGAGCCAAATCAGGTGAATTCGAAGGCTGCTGGATAGTATTCGTGTTGGTTTTGGTCAAAAACTCATGGAAATCATGTCTATCGTGATTTCAACGCGGTCCTTTTTTTGCATGAAATTGAGGTCTTTCGGCACCAGTTTTGCAGCGACACGTCTAAGGCCCAAATCACTAACCAAAATGTCTTGAGCGGATCCATAAGCGATGTTCAAGTCCTCTGCCAGCTCTCTAATGGTCAATTTGCGGTTTTCGGACAACATTTTTCTGATTTTATCGATGTTTTCATCGGTTTTCGACTGCCACTGCGTTCGTCATCCTCGACCGACTCACGACCACTTCTGAAGCGTTCGTGCCACCAAAAAACACTTCTCTAACATTTCCAAGGTCTGCGGACCGTTAAGTCCGTTTTTCACGCAAAATTTAATGCAAACTCGTTGATGCACAGTTGATGCCATTTTCAAACTTGTAAAAAATCGAAAACACGCACAAAGGTAGATGTACAGCGTAACTTTTACAAATGTCAAGCTATGACGCTGAAATTTAGAGGGAAGTGTCAATGATAGATGTGGTAACCTAACAAAAAAAAAGAATTCCAATCGGGTGACTGACAGCGCCACACGGTGGCCGGTCCTAAAACTTTTTGATCAAGGTAGTAGATAGGCTTCTCACCGATTTCTCCAAAATCGTCTTCGATTAAGGTTTTCTGCCACGTTCTTTATACCTTCAGTTTTACGTATATAATCCACCCTGTGTTTGTTAATATTATTTCACCACTAAAGGGAGATGTGATGTTTAATTCGCTATTTGAAGCAAACCAATGATGGTTCAAGACTATAGTCGGAAGGTGGGTCCATAGTGCAGAGGCATAGACAGTGAACATGACGTAAAAAATGAAGAACGGCGAACTGGGAACTAGACATTTAATTTCCTCTTGCATACATACCACTGAATTAATTCAATACGTATATCGATTTTATGTTCTCACTACTCGTGTTGTCCTATCCAACTCCATTTAAATTGTTTAACCGTCTCAATCATGATTTGATCTAAAATATCGGCGTTTTTATATATCTTTGATAGAGTGAGTTTGAAAACTAGTAGATTATCACACGGAACCTGCAGCAACCAATCTTGCTAGAAAACGCTGAAAAACAATTAAAAGTTTAATATAATCATTGTTGAAAATATATTTTGAATAAAGATTTTGTACTAAATGTGCCATGTCCGAAATGACTCAGTGCGCTGTTTTATATAAATATCAATTTGCAGACTATGTAAAACAAAATATGCGATGTCGACTTGCATTTTCTCCTGTGTCTTTTTTAAGATGGGGCAGATTGGCCGGTTGATGTTCGTATCAATTCATTTAAATGCATCGATTGGCCACGGAAATATTTGCGGGGGCTGATCCACGGCCACTCAATCAACCATAATGAGACAAGAATTAGAGAGGATTTTTCGTGTAATTGTGGCAGCTCGCGATCTTTTGTGTTTCCCAATTTAATGAACTATTTATTGTTTGTTTTGTTATGGCCGTTTTCTAGATGCTGCATATGTAACATATTGAACGTTTCAGTTGTCCAAGATGCAAAACTCGCTCTAAAAGATTTTAGGATTTGAATAGTTTATGATTGACTACTTCGAATGTAAATG
Organism: Odontocerum albicorne; assembly: GCA_949825065.1. NCBI lineage: Eukaryota > Metazoa > Arthropoda > Insecta > Trichoptera > Odontoceridae > Odontocerum > Odontocerum albicorne. The sequence goes on from OX463841.1 coordinate 14,902,151, forward strand.
AAATGTTAACGTGTTATATTTTCTGCTTTATGCTTTTAGAATAATACATAATATCGAAAAATGAAATATTTTTGATTGAATTATGGGCCGAGCGGATTTTGATAGTCGCTATCTTCCAGAGCAGGTTTTGCATCTTGACGACTTATTCATGATATTTATAATTCATTTTCATTATGTTGGTTGACTGTGTTTCATTTTGATTTTGTTTAAATGTTAATCTCAGAATTATTGTTCCAGTTCAATTATTTAATTTTATAGGGGTTTTTAATGATAAAATAACAATATACTCGATATGACCGGAAATTTCTAAAAAAAAAAACAGTAACTGAAATACACTATTATATCTTAAGAGGCTGTAGAGTTTTTAATATAAAAAAAACTTTGTTTTTAACACACGGAAAAATTCCCAGATAAATTAAATATATAGATTTTTTCATTTTACAGTTGGGTTTTATTTTTTTATTTAAAATTGGTTTGAAATGATGTTGATCTATTATATTAATATACATTAATATTAACTGAAAAAAACAATTAATTTGAAAATAAAGTTTTCAATTCATTCGCATGAAAAATCACTCTATTTTTATTTACCGCAGTAAATAAGTGTTCTGCAGGGGCTCCTCAGGGTGATATTCTTTTTCCACGCCTCTTTTCTATTATATAATACATTCAACACAATCATTTTATCATCTTTATGCAGATTATTTACGAATATATTTACGGTTCGATCCTCCATGTTTTCCGTATACCACAAATAATAATAATAAAAGGACAATTTATGTAACGCCGTTTAGAGAGAAAATTCCTCAAGGGAGCTCTAACTCAGGATTCGAACCCAACTCATAAATTTTTATAAGACCAGCCAAAAACGATTGTCTGTAAATGTTTCCCAAAGCAGCACACGCCACCCATATCTCTGACACTAGCAGACATACCATTCCATGCCGCAGGAGCCGCAACATCAAAAAGCTCGGTCATAATACCCCGCCTTATTGGATTTATTTGGAACAACCAACTTTTTAGATGAAGAAGAAATCGACCTTAAAGTTCTACTTATCGCCGAAGGAATATCGCTCAGGCACAGATTCGAAAGAAACAATGGAGATATCCCATTAAGGGCCTTGAATACAAAGATATAAGGTTTGAAATCAATAAGTTCGTTACACTTATAGATCATTCAGCCAGAAGACCCATTTTGCAATAGTGTGAGTAACACTCTGTATTACACAACTTGTGTAGTGGTATTGATTTTAGAATGCCACACGATTGGTTTGCGCAGAGCGCACATTTGTATTGTTGTTAAAATACTCGGTGATTAGAAAAACACTACCATGTCGAAATTAGGAGTGCGATTTATGTCTAATGTAATGTATAATTAAAAAAATCGAAAGCTTAGAATGTACGTTGTTATAATTTAAAGTTTCCTAGAATTTTTATCACTCCATCCACTATTATTTTAAAACTTTATTATTTGGCATTGTGATTATGATACATTAATATGTCAAATAATTTTACATTCATTTTATTTTTATGTGCAATCTAATTAAAGCTGACGAACATATTTACTTTATAATACTTGTACTTTAAATTTAATTATTGTTATTTAATTTTTTCTAGAATCTGCCATGCCTAAATAATTAATATATGAAATAAACTTACTTTCATTTTATTTTTATGATTATTACAATTTAAGCTGACAGCATTTTTAATTTACAAAACGTGCGTGTTCATTTCAATGTTTGTATATAAAATATTGTTTTTATATTTTTTTGCTTTTTCACTTCATTAAAAAAATAAAGTGGCAGGTTTTTGTAGACGCACTGTTACTCACACTATTGCAAAATTAGTCTTCTGGCTGAATGATCTATACGTACCAGTGTAGATTTTTTAGAAGCGGACCGCCATGGCAATATTTATGACTACAATATATCAGCTTGCATTTAAATCAAACTGGAGAGTATAAATTTGTGAATCTAACAATGCATATTAAACTATGATCTTCCGTTGATTTCGGAATGGACTTAATATCCTGGCCTAATTATAAATTCTTCTTTGGATTCCTTAAGTCACCCTTATCGGCATCCCTCAACTAAGTAAGTTTAACGCTGGAAACTTTTACCCGATAATATTTGACGGCTCCGCAATTAATTTGAGTAAAGCAGTTTAGAACTTTTGAATCATGTTTGATCTACTCTCCCAGGGCGGGAACAATTAAACGAAGTAAGCCGTAGGACCTTCTTTGGCCTCCACTAGATATTTGCCAACTACAATCAAAATCTTACTCTAGCAGTTTCTGGTTTAATTATCGACTAATGTGGACTATGCTGTATGAACGCAACGAAAGAACTTCTGAGCGAATAGAAAATATTTGTGTATCTGTCATATTCAACCTAAAAAAGGATGATCACATCTCGCGTTATCAAAGAACACTCAACTGGTTAAATACTCCTAATATGCTATCCGATTAGGTATCGTATTTCTCGGATAGATGCCATTAGGATAAAACTTTCGTATCTAACTTCATTCCAAACATGCTGAATATATATTGTATTATGAAAAGTAAAAGTTTAGCTCAGTTTTTCAGTCATTGTTTACCCAAATTGCTTTAGCGGTTTTTTGGTGTCTTTTTTAAGATTTAATTTTTTTTCGATACTTGATGCTAACATATTTTACTACTTCAAGGGAAAAACTGCGACACAAAAATAAATGTACATCGTATGGTGATTATGCAGTAAGCGATCGTGTGTGTCAAGTGTGATTTAAAAGTGCATAATGGTTATACGACACTCGAAGATGGTGTCTGCTCTGAAATGCCAATTACGAATGATGACGACCAAATCAAAACTTTCATCGATAATAACCATCGTTCTACGACACGACATATTGCCGAGATACTGAAAACATTGAAAACCACCGTCCACACATCATTTGGTGCAATCTAGCGTTTGAATTTGACCTAACAATACGAAATTACTTTCCGGAAATGTTCACGTATTTTTACTTCTACAGAACGCCCGTAACACTCGCAGCCCCTTCATATCACATCGACAATGTTCAGTGATTCTTTAATCACAGACTGTAACTTGAGATTGCCTTTTGGCTTTCCCAGTTCGCCGTTCTTCATTTTTCACGTCATGTTCACTGTCCATGTCTCTGCACTATGGATCGAGCTTCCGACTGTAGTCTTGAACCATCATTGGTTTGCTTCAAATAGCGAATTAAACATTACATCAGTGGTGAAATAATATTAAAAGGACAATTAATATGTCGCAGTTTAGAGAGCAGATTCTCCTCAAGAGCACTATAACTAGGGATTCGAACCCACTATTATTGACATATTAAAAATATTACAAAATCAATATATGTATAAGTTAAGTGTAAGGATAGAAAGGTAGTGGATGCAACCATTTGATTAGATACTTCCCCGCATCTGCGTATGTTGAGAAAATCATGTTTGATTAGAAAACCGCACAAAACGTATAAAGGGAAGACGAAATACGAATAAATCTTTTTAGATCTTCCGATATGCAATAGTAGAGTAACTCATTCGGCTTTAAGCTTAGTGCAGTGTATGTGTTGTGTGTGATGTGACGTGTCATTTTCATGGTTTACAATTATTCTTTTTCCAATCACGCTGTCCATCTACTTTCTATTGATGACATGTTAAATTTGGATAAGTTTTTATATTGATGCTGTTTATCTTTCACCTTTCACCTTTCATTTAAAATAAAATTAATTTGAAAATAACTATGGTTGGTTGAAAGTGATTTCCGCTTGGCAATAAATCCGTCACGTGATACACTGCATACTTATTTAATTAAATAAATACATCCACACAGTCCAGATAAAATGTGCAAATTTCAGAACGATCATTGTGTAATTTACATACCAATTTTCAATATATGTATTTCACTTGCTGGATTTTAAGAATGAACCTGATTAGAAAAGAGTTTACATTTTTGGAATTTGGAATCAGAATCATCAGACTATCATAGTTAAAGCTCATTTTAGAATGGATTCTAGTTATAGTTAAAGCTCATTTTAGAATAGATATTAGTTATAGTTAAAGCTCATTTTAGAATAGATTCTAGTTATACTTAAAGCTCATTTTAGAATAGATTCTAGTTATAGTTAAAACTCATTTTAGAATAGATTCTAGATTCATAGATTCATAGTTAAAGCTCATTTTAGAATAGATTATATCATAATAATCATTCTTGCAATGTTACCGAACATTGCATATGTCACTATGGCGCGAGTCGGAGCCTCCAAAACGGTGGCACATCACGAAACATAACACGTCATAATAACACTACAAATTCGTTACCATATTCATTTTGGTCAAAGTGTCACTCGCTGTCTGGAAATTTCACCTCCTGATCTCTCTGAAGTTACCGAAGTCTACACGAGCACATTCTTGTTCAACTCCAGTTCAAATGCTGTAACTGTGGCACCTTATAAAATGGCATGTTGCAAAAGAGTGTTGTAAAAGAAATGCCGTTCAACTATATGATTTTTCGTACGAAGTATTAGTAGATTGGTTATTTTTTGGTGCTCGTGGATCCCGCTTGATGTTACCGCAGGCGAGCACTTGGTAGTCTCGAAAGGAAAACACGTGATCGCTCACAAGGTGATGGATGGTGGCGGACCCGCGGCCGTCCAAGGAAATCGGCAAGAAAATGAAAGTAGTCGCCGGCCACTCTTACGGCGGCTGCTCTGATACGGTGACCATTCGTCGATGAACAAAAACAAACGTTAGTACCGCAGTCTGATGGTTGGCGCGTGTCGGTGGTCATTACCACACACTGGAAAGAAATTGAGTATATCTTCTTAAATCCCATAAATGTATGATTAGGAATTTGTATAGCTTAGAGCGTCTGTAAATCAAATATTTTAAATTATCTGTGTGTTGTTTTCCAAGCAGGATTAAGACGAAAGATCTAACAGTTTCGAACAAACATCTTTATCGACACAAATATTTTAATTGCACGACGCTATTTTTGATTTTATATTAGGCAGCTCATAAGCAGGTGGAATAATATCTGACAATAATAATAAATAAATAAATACAGGTTTATTGATAGCAACATAGTATGTACATAATACATTTAGACACATTTCAAGAACACATTAAAAGGAGAATACATTAAAAAAACAGAAGCTATCAAAAGGTCTGGGCTCATCTAATAACATCCCTCCGGCCAAGATACACCCCACCAATTTAGGGCGAGCCCAACCACGGCGACACCAGATATTTTTTTGCCCACACCCTTGAACACGTAGAACAAGAAAATAAAAAAAAAAACAGAAAATAAATAGATGACAAAAAAAGTGACAACATTGACAAGACAATAAGTTTAAATATAATGATTCTCCGTTGTGCTCATGTGGAATGGTCCCGACTCTTAGTCACATTATGTAGGAGTGTTCAATCTATTCATATCGGTCTACTCCTGAGGCTAGCATAGATGAGAAATCGAAACATTCTACTTTGGGAAAGAAACCATTCAAAAGAAAAATTTGATTTTTTTAACAGGACTCTATTAATGAATAATAAGTACATGTACCAACTAGTGGTAGAACGTTGGATCCAGGAGTTTAAGGGTTCAAATCCTGATGGAACCCAAATAGGGTCTCAGGCATTTTTTTAATAAGACATTTTACAATCTTGCTGATTGGTAGGAAAAACTTGCTATTCGTCAGTAAACCAGCTAAGTTGTATTATTATACAATGGGAATTTAATAAAATATTATACAACACTACAAGTCTACTCACTAGATTATTGTCGCAAGTAATACTGCCTGTGATATGAGGACAGATCTTTAAATTATTATGAAATAATAATGACGCAGGATGGTAAATCAACTTGATCAGTTGTGAAAAGAAGTTTTATGAAAATATATATATTTTTTTTGGTAATTGTTTTTTTAAGTCAAGTTGGACAAAAATTACTTTATAAATCAAGTTGCCAACCGGTTTTTTTTCTTCAGAAACCCGTACTTTGAAGTAAACACTTAAAATAATGAAGTATATGGCCGCGTGCTAACGCACTGGTTTTCCGTGCAGAAATTCGCCGGATCGAACACTGTGCGACTCCCCTCGAATGAACGTGCATTTTCCGCCCATTATTCGGGGTATAAGGTTACATATAACTACGGTCATATATATTTTTTAAATGGTGCAGTGGTTAGAGCAACTACTCAAAGAGGTTGTGGAAGGTTCGAAAACCATTTGCCGAAATGTCGTTTTATTTCATCGTATAATCCAGGTGTGACACTTATTAAAAAAATAACAAAATATAATAAGCTTTCCAAGATATATAATAATTGAATGTTTATATTCGAGGACGTTTATTGAAATAATATATTTACTAAAATTTTCTTTCGATAGGTTTAATAGAAAATTCAAGTACAAAATTTGGTTATCCTATATTATCAGAACTTATTGTTTGCCGCGATCGCTGTCGTTACTTTTACGGAGCGATTTAACCCTTCGGGCTCCAAGTTTTTTTCATAAAAGTTCCCACCAACTCCAAGCTATTTTGAATGTATTTCCTGAAAAAATGTTTGTATGGAAAAAAAATAAAAAAATTGGGGGTTTATGAATAAAATATATATTTTTTTGTTATGCAGGAGGTTTATTGACTATATTACAAATTTTATTTTAGTTATTAATTTTTATAATCATGAATTGTATGATATTTTTTAAAGCAGTCTCCGACATGAAGCCCAGGTTTTCTTTCGCAAGTGTCGCAAAAAAATAGCGTTCGCTTTCTCCCTTTTTGGCTGTCACGGTCTGAACACACCAGACAGTCTCTATAATTTATCCCTGATCTACTAAAAATAAAATGGGGAGTTCCGTCTAACCGTTGCTGATGATCAGTTGACGATAATCGTCCCAATTTGGACTTTGAAGGTGCGCGAACGTTTCCAATAAGTTGCATCACCAATTGTTGGCGAAATTTTTTATGATTTATTGGCTTTATATTTTTTTTTGATTTCACATTCCTTATATAAAATATAAGAATTTACGATCGATGTCTCAAAACCCCAAAAAAATAACTTCCTCCACCATTTCAAAGACTTTCGCATGAAACAATATGATGTTGCGTATTGATCTGCTGTATCCACCCCGCCCATATTTTTAATATAATCTGAAATGACTACTGGTTTGTTTATTATATAATTTGGATTGGATTGGTCAGCAATGGTGTTGTCCTTGCTCTTCTTCTCATTGATTGGAAAGCTGACGTATGCTTTGTACTGAGCATTGTGACTATTCTTTTGTCTCGCCAGGCTAATTAATACCAAAGTATCTTTCTTTCTATACGCCATCTTTTGTCCCACAGCTAATCTTGGTTTTCTAATATCATTAGGTAAACCTTTTCTGTTGGTCATTATCGTGCCAGTGAGAAAACATTTCCTTTTCAAGAGTTCTTCAGCAAGTGTTGGATTGGTGTAAAATCTATCCGTAGATATATGATAGCCTTTTATGTCTGGGTTCGCCTGTTGTAGATTATTGAATAGATGTAGCACAATTCTACTCGTAAACGTCAAATCTGGTCTGATAAGTTGATACGTAGCTAGTACGCGAGTCTGACAGAACATAAATTCGAAGACCCCATTTAGTAGGTTTCTTAGGATTGTATGCCATGAAGCTTATGTTTCCCTTGAATGCAACAGTGGACTCGTCAACAGCTAAATTTTCTTCCGGGACGTAATTTTCCAAAAATTTTTTCCCATTTTTTCCCACATTCCTAATGACAAAGGAATGGTCAGATAATAAGACAGTATTTCTAGAGTATTCATTTGATTCTTACATTTAAAAAAATAGCAAAACCCTATTTGAAGTTCATTAAAAATGTCTGAGAAAAAAATGGCCACACGTAGTGGACATAGGAGTTGGTGGGAAAAACCCAATGGCCACAACGTGTGGACATAGGAGCTGTAAGGGTTAATTTATGAATCACACCATCATCCAACGTTTATAATTTTTTTCGCAGCACAAAAACACGCCTTAGAATTATATCAAGGTTCTCTAGCGTAATTCCAGCTCTGACATAAGTGATATCTGCGGAGCGAGGCGAACGTTTATAATTACCGAGTAGTTTTTACATGAACAGTCCGTGGCTCAGTGAATACAGATAACCAGAAAACAACGAAACAGATATAAGAATGATTCAGAACATGCTGATTGAATAACTCAAGGTAGTACTCGTAGTGGTGTCCAAATGCCTTCACTAATAATTTAAAATCGGAGCTGTTTGCAATTTCTTATAGCTATTGATTGAGTCAGCGCCCTTACGTTTAAGTCTCTTCTTATTTTAGGCCTGTTGGCCTGTTATGTTCCTCGTTCCGCATCATTGTTTCCTTCTTGTGACGTAGACTGCCAGCTGTCTTTCCATCTTTTGGGAGGTCGTCTTGGAGGTCTGTTTGCTTGGGGGATACTGTCCCTGACCATTCTTACGGCTCTTGGTTCCTCCATTCTGGATACATGTTCGTTCCAGAACCTTCTTCTCTGTCGTCCCCATCTGACAATATCTTCAACTTAGCACATCCTTCGGATTTCTGTGTTTCGTACTCTATCACGAAGGGATTTGCCAGCGATACTCCTGAGTACCTTCATTTCGCTGGTTCGAAGTAGATTTTTGGTTCTGATAGTGTCGGCTCTGGACTCTATGCTGTATGTCATTATGGGGCGGACACAGGTCTTGTATATCCTCACCTTGTTTTGGATGTTCATATACTTGTTTTTTCAGATAGTGTTCTTTAGACATCCGGAAATAGCTGCGGCCTTTTGTGATTGTTAGTAAATTTTATTATTATTACTGGTGTAAACATGCATTTTTATGTGACAAAATACTTTTACTATTTGCATATAATTTTATTGCGCCTTAAAGCTTTGGTGCTCTAATTTACAAAGGGTTAATTTTTAGGTTGTTTTTATTTCAGAAAAATGTATCACATATTTATTTTATTATGCATTTTCTGAATTCAAATACTCTATTTAAGTGTATTTAAATTGTATTGGAAAATTTGTTTGTACAATTATCAATATTGACGACCTCAGTGGCTTAGTTGGTAAGATATCTTTCTCCCAACCCGGGGGTTATGGCTTCGAATTATGTTTAAACCCAGATATTCTAAAAATGATTCCAGTCTGGTTTTCATTTAAGGCCTCTGACATATTTTTTCTTGGTTGGGAGAGATTGTCATATAATAATAAGTCCACCAGGTTCTACTGTATATAACGAAAGTGTAATACAACATTGACAAGACAATCGAAGGTGGGTATTAATTAGCTTTCATCCAAGATTTTTCTCCATTCTTTCTTGTCTTGTGCCAGGCTTCTTCAACGTATGTAAACAAGTCTACTTAAAAATATTTTATATTTATTCGTATGATAACCTTAAACACGCCGCATGCTGACTTGGACGCATTGAAGAGCGTGGCCGATAGAGAACATTGTCTTCGCCCCATTCATCGAGCCTTCGGGCTTAGGAGCACTTGAGTAGGCATGTAACTTGCGCTTTGTCATTCGCAGTACTACCCCGTACATTAAGTCAACAATATTAATTAGCTCACGTCTAGCGCTTGTGAGAATAATTATCAGATGGAACCCATTTTATTTTTCGGGTTCCATCGGGAATTTAACCTGAAACCTCGGGCTGGTCTTACCAACTAGACACCAAGATATGTCTGGTGTGCAACTAGATATGTCGAAGCAGACAACTGAATAAATAAATGACATATTGGATATTTCTAAATTTAGTGATTTATTTTATGTACGAGTACACGATTTCTTCATGCGAGAATACTCAACAAGGTAGAAATAACGATATATTTTTCTTGATTTAGATTTTGGATCTGTTGTTGGAAAAAGCACTCTTAGGAGGTAGAGCACCAGCTGTCTCTGATTTAGGCCTTCTTGACATACGAGTACAATTTCCTGTGGGGATCTTGCGTGTCATTGTGTATGGAATTTTGTTTGCCCATCGTATCCACATGGTCACGCCAGTGCCGCCTTCTCTTTCTGCTCCATCTGACGATGTCATCTGTGTTGCAGGTCTGTCGAATATGAGAGTTTCTCACCCTTTTTCTGAGATTTTTCAGCGATGGTTCGTAATATTCTCATCTCGGATATTGAAAGAGGACTGACTGTTGACACAGGTCTAATATATTCGAACTTTACTATCGATTTGAATGTTTTTATTTTTCTAGATCACATATTTTGAGACAACCAAATATATCGCGGGTGCCTTATTTGTGTGTTCCCTTCGTTGAAGAGATCATTGTAGCTGGACATATTGACATCTGAGTATTTAAATTACATAATTTGTTCAACAGAATTATCATCGGTAACTAGTGTACACCTCCTTAGCTGTTTGGATATTGTTACATTTTTAGATTTGTTTTTATAATAGATGAATAAGGACGATATATAATGAAATTATTTTCATTAGATTGCAAATTTTCTATATTACCAATCGAAAAAAAGTTAATGTTTATTTGTTTACACACATTTCTCCGTATCCACGGAATAAAATACTAAAGAAAACTGTGATTTGTGATTATTGAGAATTGAAAAAAAATTATAATTCTAAAACTTTTTTCCGCGAATGTTTAAGTAATGTATCACGTTTAACTAATGGGTTTAAATGGCGTATTATGTATAACATTATTCATCAATATTTATGCTTACTGATGATGCAACAAATGCTTAGTTAGTGAAATGTTTATTTTGTGCATACATACATGCATGTCGATCACCAGGGTCGTCATCAGTTTTGCGGTTGCCTTTGGTCAAAAACACTCGCTCGTAAAGCTAACATATACTTGAAGAGTTAAATAAAATGGAGATGTGCTAAAGTAGTGTTGTTAAATCTACTTTTAATAAGTAAAACTGTTCCATAAATCTCTAATGCCTAAAAACTTCCGGCCTGGACAAGTTCGAGTGTTATACCAATAATATATACATACATATACAATTATAGATACACCCCCTCATGGCAAGGCAATGTTACAGCCAAAATTTGGTATCTCTGTCCTCACTAGTATGTTAACTAAATTTGGTACCTCTGTCCTCACTAGTATGTTAACTAAATTTGGTACCTCTGTCCTCACTAGTATGTATACTAAATTTAGTACCTCTGTCCTTACTAGTATGTTAACTAAATTTGGTACCTCTGTCCTGACTAGTATATTAACTAAAGCCAATTGAATACATATTGTTTCGTTATATTCCGAATTGTTAAACATTTAATATCGCGCGGTTATTAAGTTTCACAAGAAAAAGCTTTCCACGAAGAAAATTCTTCATAGACAGCATCTTAAGATCGTTGAATTTATTTTCTTTTCCCTTGTTTTAAATCAAATTTGCCAACCGCGCTATATTACCTTTTTAATATTTAAGAATATAACGAAACAACACGTCTTCTATCGGCTCTGGTTGACATTCTACAGAGGATAGAGCTATTCGATTTTAAATGTCTGATGGGTGGGTGGTATCTGCCCATAAACGCTTTGATTTGTTCAAGCTGGAACATTTTGGACTTTAGTGGTCCTTTTGAATTTAAAGTAGCTTGTTAATCAAGTAAAATGTTATAACGGCGCTTATCGGCTAAATAGTATTTCAAAGCTTCTCTTACGAAGAATCGCGCTACTTGTAGTGCATAGCTTAACTGGTTAGGACAAAATCACCTCCATTCGGTAACCATGTTAAAATAAATAGCGTTGCAGAAATGATCGAATCATTCTCGCTTCATCCACTTTGTGGTCAAGTGATCTGCAGATTGCATTTTTGATACTTGAACGAAATTATAGGCATTCAAGAACATCAACTCATTCGTACTTGTCGAAATTCACAAATTGGTCGCTTGGATGTCTTCGAAGAATATATCTGTTGTCTTCACTATGTGTTGATCAGAAGGAAGCTCTTTGGTCTATAATAGTTTCAATAAAGGGAAAACCATTATCCATTTAGTTTGATATATCATGTTCTATATTTTTATTTATACTTGAAGAATCCTTCAACTTGTACTGTTTGCTGACGCTATCCTTCGATTATATTCCTTCACTTTAAGTGTGGTGACATTATTACTTTTTTCTTCTTTTTAGTGCCACTTATCGAAGGTTAGCGATCATTATAGAAATTTTCATTTAAAATTGGCAGCTCTAAACAAGGATGTCGTTCTTTTACCATACCACTTGCGAAGGTTTTTCAAGCCAAGTAAGTTTTCTGCCAGCTCTGCATCTATCTTATATCTTTCCTTGCATTGTTAGCTGACGAATTCGATATTTTCATGTATCATGATATATCATCATCATCGATCAGGGTCGATCCACTGCTGGATGAAGGTCTCCCCAAGTTGACTCCAAATAGTTCGGTTTTTTGCTCGTTGATGCTATGTGATGCTGCCATGCTTCCTGATTTCATCTATCCAGCGTACTTTCGGTCTTCTTCTGGATCTCTTTATGCCTCTTGGGTACCATTGGATTATTTCAGATGTCCATCGGAAGTCTGACATTCTGGCTACGTGTCCTGCCCATTGCCACTTCATTATTTTGCACACCTTTATAATGTCTTCTACCTTTGCAATATTGCGAATCCAGGTGTTTCGTTTACGGTCTCTTTTAGTATATCCCAACATGCATCTCTCCATGCCCCTTTGTGTGGTCTGGACCTTTTGTGGGTTCTTTACTGTGAGCGTCCATGTCTCGCAGTCATACGCAAGTACTTGGGGAATACACTGGTTGTAAACCCTTCGCTTCAAGGATATTGGGAGATTGCTTTTGAAGATGTTGTTCAAACGTCCAAATGAGCTCCACGCTAGTTTTGTTCTTCGTGCTATTTCCTCCGATATGCCACATACAAAGGTATCATGATATATAAGGCCAATTAAATTATTAAGTTTAGATTGTGAATATTTATGAGATTTTCTCTTATGTTTCGCCGACAAGATATATTATAGTTTAAAACAAATGCATAAGAGCGATATCACATGAAAGTGCATATGGTCGAAAATGTATTGGATAAATCCTGTTGATCTGATGAAATTATTTAACATTATTTACAGAAAGTTTTGGTAACCCATAAAAGTGGTAACCAGCACATCTAATTTTTTTGTGTGTCGTTTAAAACCGGCCCTGATGCTTTCTCGCTAATCTTGCTCATTGGCTGACCTATGCGCCCTCAAGGTACCATACACAACGTATAATCCTGTCATGTAGGTTAATACTGCATCGCAACACGCCACATTGCACCGGTACGGCTGATCGACAAATATGTGCTGCGATAACAAATACAAAGGGTCTTTTTGAACCATTATCAACATGTTCGAACTACAACTATGCCTTACAGAGGCTCATCGTTTTTATATTAAAATTTCAATTCGTTAAATCTCAATTTTATGGATTGAAGACTGCTTGATAGTAAGACCATAATTTATGTACTATTTATGTACACAGGTCAATATTATATATAATATTTACCTGTGTACATAACCATTGAAAAATGTTGTCTGAAATCGGTAACTTGAAAAAAACAAATACTCAATGTTGTATAGGTAACCCTTGATGAAAGGGATACAACTGTATATGAATGCACTCTTATCAAATAATTTTTTTAAAGAGAAACTGTGAATTTCCTTATAAGATATATTATTTATCCTCAAATGTATTCGAAATCTTTTTGTGCAGTGTTCAAATTTAACTGTTACAAATAAAAAAATGATTAAAGAAATTTTTGATAAAAAAATAAATGTGTCGGAAATTTTCACGATCAAAATAATTTTTGATTATGTAAGTCTCCAATTATGATTTTAATTTAAAGCTCGCGTAAATCTAGTCCAAGGCTCGAACGATTATTATTTACGAAGTTCATTCATAATTCATTAGACCAATAAGTTACGAGTTTCAACTATAATATTATATTCTCAGTGCAGGGTTGGCATTCTAAACCGTATTCTTGGTTTAGTAATTCAATAATTAGTCGAATGGAACAATTTTCACCCCACATGTGTTGATTTGGATAATTTATTTATCTGTGTCGCTGTTAAAAACTCATACATACGGAATGCATAAGAATATATAACAAGAATCATAGTATAAATAGGCCAAAACCCATACGGTTGTCGCCAAAGAAAGAATAGGAGAGTTGAATTTTGAATACAAGAGAGCGAGAGAGGAATACTTGGATTGTCTCCGAAAGTAATTCGAAATTTGAATCTCGGTGGGGATACTGAACGAATTTTAAATACCTAGCTAACAATTTTTGAACCGGTGTAAAAGGGGACAATGTATAAATGATATATATAAACAAATTTTACATTTATGAATATATATTTTCATAAATGTAGAATTTGTTTTACTACCGTGAATATTTCACGGGTTGCAACTAGTGTATCTTTAACAGTGAAAAACAGCTTTAGTAATGCTCAAAAAAAGCGAAACCCATCAGTAGTCGATACTTAACAAATAATATCACGTTAAACCATTATAAACACAATATTATGAAAGTTAATCTAGAATTATCTGAAAAGTTATCATGAAAAATACTCATTTGTTATTTTTGCGCATTTATTTAAGTCTTGTTACTTTGCATCATTCAAGAGACATTTTCGAAAGTAAAAATAAATCTTGAAACATTTCAGTAACTTTTATAGAAATAAAAATTTTAGTCAATAACATACACATATATAAATATTACTAAAACTTTTGAAGATGTTTGTTTTCCTTCGTTAAAATATTTGTTTTAAGCTAAAAGTTTTGGTAAGTAGATTTGTGCAGCCCTGCATTGTTGTTTAGTAAAGCATTGCTTAAGAAAGTAACATCAAGGGCAGGGCCGAGCGCAAATATTACAATCTGTTTTAGTTACAACGTTGCGATTTATGTCTGAGACGATCTCCGTCGCCGAGCTACTATAGAACGCCTTTCTTCCGATCCGGGTGTTGTTAATTCGACTCCGTTAGAACTCTTTTTTAAGTTTCGTGTTTTTCATTTCGTGTTTCATTTAGGGTGTCTTTAATATTTCTGGTTGGTTGGATGACATTGCCCGCCAGGATGTGCTGTGAACAACGAAATTGTAATGTGATACAATACAAAATATAGGTTATATGCAAATTATTTTACGAACATTGTGATAAGTCATATATATTCTTATTTAGTATAAAAACAATGCCCATTTTTTTCATTTCTACTGCTCTACTACATCCAATATATGTGATGACACCCTTTCACATCCATTTCTACTGCTCTACTATATCCAATATGTGTGATGACACCCTTTCACATCCATTTCTACTGCTCTACTACATCCAATATGTGTGATGACACCCTTTCACATCCATTTCTACTGCTCTACTACATCCAATAAGTGTGATGACACCCTTAACACATCCATAAAAGTGGATGGAGACGACAACAGGTTTCATTCGGTTATTGTTATATTATATTACACTTTCGTTGCATACAGTACAGCCTGACCGATTTTTGCTATGCGGCAATTTCTTCCAAGCAACCAGAACGTTATTGAAGAGGCCTTAAGTGAAAACCAAACTGAAATCCTTTTTAAAAGAATCAGAGTTCCAACGGAAATCGAATTCACAACCCTCGGGGTGGGGGGAAAAGCGTTTTACATCGTCATAATATATCGAGTATCTGTCTTATTTTGCTAGTATTTTTAAATAAACAAATAATTATTCCTAGTAGTTTCTATCAAATATTACACAAAGGAAATTATTGTCGTATTTCGGTTCAAAACTCGAAGAAAAAGTAAAATATGGATAAAATCTAAGTTTTTCCGCACCATTTCAATGTATAGGAGGATATTTTTATATTACTATTTAAAACACATTCAGTGATCTATCGCATTTACAACTTAATTTCTTACTAACCTTCACTCCAAAACGGGAACTCGTAAAGTGACAAATAATTTCCCATAGTATTAAAAATGGAACTTACGTCACCGAAAAACAGATTTGAGATAGGTTAACATTACAAAAATGTCATTTGCTTAAAATACATAAAATATGAAGTCATGTAGACAGTAGCGTTTTAAACATAATCTGTTTGCTTTCTTGCTCATTTTTTTCGTTCGAGGGTTAAAAGTTTCCATTGATATTTCATTTTTTTTTAAGAATAGATATGAATGAAGTCATAAGTATCCTTATACCCTTATATATTGTTTAAAATACCTCTTACAATATTTTAAAATACCTCTTCAAGCCCTTAATTGTTAAAGAATGAATGGAAGTTTCACTTCAATTTCACCCTCCTTTTTCATTTCAAGCTGATCTTTCTTTCTATTTTTTTTCATTGTATTCTTGAAGAAGATACAGTATCAAACCAGACAGTATCAAAATCTGCTAAGATGATAGTCCAAAATAATATTTTGGAGCAAACTTTGGTGTATGGGAGTGAAACGTGAATGTGGAAAAAGACTGTAAAAGAGCGAATAAATGCTGTAGAAATGCGTACACTTAGAAGAATACATGGTGTGACAATGTATGACGGAATACGGAATTAAGTGATTAGGAATGAATTTGAACGCAGGCTTTATCTGTTGAGTAAGATGGAGAAGAGTTATAAAACGGTTTGGGCACGTGGATAGAATGAATGAAGAAATATTAACAAAACAAATATACAGTGCAAATGTGAGTGATAGAGGAAGAACATAGTATGGTTGGATCAAGCGAATGATATTTTGAAAAAAAGAAACGTAAAAAATCAGAGAAATAGTGGAAGATGTACAGATGTAGAGGAGGCTAAGTATGTGTCGAGATAGGAAAGTATGGCGCTGTGTACTTTCGACCTATCCTGATAAGAAAATGACGTGAAGTTATATATGTATATATCGGTTAGAAATTTTAAGGTAAAAACTGTGAACACGTGAAGTGAGACATATTTATTTATTTATTTATTATTACACATGACAAGAAATATACACAATTTGCGAAAAAACAACAGGTAATTTGATTTGGTTTGTTGCCTTTCATTTGTCGTATCCCCAGTAAACTAGGCTTTTGCCTGTATCTCACTGAGGATATTAAGCATGAAAAAAGTAAATCGATACTTCTTTCCGATTTTTGATTACACAAAAACAAAACCCCGTTGCACGCTCTCATCGACCTGACAAACAGTGACACTCAACTACAACTGGAAACATCTTGCGAAATTCAACTCCTCACACCTCATCACTTCAGAAAGACCAAAAGTATTCATCCCACAATATACCGCACACAATCATAAGAATAAAAATTAAAATTAAAACAAAAAAATACACAGAAACACAAATACAAAAACAACCAAAATCAAAACAAGAAGAAACCCACACTCACGAGCTCACACAATTCTTTCCCACTCGTCATTCATATGATTTGTACCTACAGAATGTTATCTAAAATTTAACTGTTTTAGTAATATTTATCAAGTTTTTGTATTCATTCAATTTCAATTACATATTTCAGAAGATTTTGTGAAAATTAGACAAATAAATAATGGAAAAGGTTTTTATATATTTATTTATGCGTCAAATTTCCATCCCATATACAGGGTGTCCCAAAGGGCAACGTCAAGCCGGTATCGAGGAAGAGGCCAGCTTATGAGGGTTCAGAATTAAAAAAAAAAATTTGAAAAAGCCTTATACTTTTCGAGTTATAGGCATTTCTTCGAAAATTGTAAAAGTAGCTACCCTGAGCCGAATGTTTGTATATTGTGACTAAAAATTGCCATATTTTATGATTTTAATGGTTATATCGCAATCCTAGATAGACCTGCTATTAGTCGGAGTCAGATATAAAACAAAAAAAAATTTGCACGTTTGAAAAAAAAATTGTTTTTGTCCGATCATAAAAAATAATATTTTTTATCAGCCAACTTTAACTCATCATACTGTAAAAATAATGTACTACGCTAACCTGGCAAGTAACATCAAAAGTTGGCCTGTTTAGTCAGGATTTCAAAATGGTACAATACATATCTACTACTCCTTTAAAAATAATTTTAAAACATTAATTTCTGAAATTAAAGATCGAATTCAAAAATTTTGAGCGAGACAAACGATACGGCGGATGCACTAGTTAGAGTAATACAGCTAGTGTCGCCATTTTTGATATGTAATATCTAGTTCCTGTCAAAAATGGTGTCTTACTCTAACTCGTTCATCCGCCGTATCGTTTGTCTCGCTCAAATATTTTGAAGTCGATCTTTAATTCCAGAAATTAATGTTTTAAAATTATTTTTAAAGGAGTAGTAGATATGTATTGTACCATTTTGAAATCCTGACTAAACAGGCCAACTTTTGATGTTACTTGCCAGGTTAGCGTAGTACATTATTTTTACAGTATGATGAGTTTAAGTTGGTTGATAAAAAATATTATTTTTTATGATCGGACAAAAACATTTTTTTTTTCAAACGTGCAATTTTTTTTTGTTTTATATCTGACTCCGACTAATAGCAGGTCTATCTAGGATTGCGATACAACCATTAAAATCATAAAATATGGCAATTTTTAGTCACAATATACAAACATTCGGCTCAGGGTAGCTACTTTTACAATTTTCGAAGAAATGCCTATAACTCGAAAAGTATAAGGCTTTTTCAAAAAAAAATTTAAAATTCTGAACCCTCATAAGCTGGCCTCATCCTCGATACCGGCTTGACGTTGCCCTTTGGGACACCCTGTATATCTGTGCTTTTTATCAATTGGTTTTCATATATCCGAAAACTTTTTTTTAATACACAATCAAAATCAACACAAACATTTTACTTCCTAAATCTGCCGAGGATTCTTATATAACATACCATACAGAGCACGTGGATTATGATCATCATTCATCCATTCCCTCGTGTTCTTGCTGTGATTTTCTCGCATGACTAGGAATACCCTCGTACTCGTATTTCATTCCAGATTAACTTTATTTCACCCGGCATCTTCTACGCCAGCGGTTCTCAGTAAACACTTTCGGTTGTAAATATTTTAAATAGTTTGATTGCCACGCCATAAACGCTAAAGGTTTTAGTTTTTGTGTGGAATGTTTTTGCCTATATCGTGTATTTATTTTTGTATACATTATCAACCTTTTTTACGGTACGTTTCTGCGACATTTCTTTTGAATATTCACAATCGATACATTAGTATATCTAATGACAAAACAGCTGTAGTGCTTAATTGTGGGAAGTATTTAATCATTGTGTACACATATGGAAACTGAGTCCAAATCGTTAAAAGAAATAACAATTTCAGATCTAAAAAAATAAACTTCAAACAATGTTAGTAATTAAATTATAGACATTTTTATATCAAAGACTTAATTCGTATTGTTGAGAAAAATATAATAGATGTAATGAAAATATTATTGATTTAGTTTATTATGTCATTCATCATATATGTTAAGCCTGTGTTCCATCAGGAATACACAGATGCCATAAAACGCCTTCATCTAAGTCGGTTCGCAGCTCGGCACTCCACGTTCTTCCAAGTTAAGCCGAGACTTTGAATATCTACGTACGTCACAGGTGTGTGATATAGAATGGGCGTCTGATTTTAGTTCTTGCGGGCGACAAAACATTGCAGTTTATGACGAGCGGTCAAACTAAAGACTTAATACTAGCCAATATACTCGTAAATAGGATGTTTAAAAAAACTATAAGTATTTTTACTTTTGTTTTTGATAGTTTGGTTGTCTTCTAAAAGGTACATGTATGGCACAACTCGGGACTCGAACCCAATATTATTGACAGACTTAAAAAATAAATATATATCACTTGAGTGAAAGGATAGAAGGGTGGTGGCTGCGGTTGTCAGATTGGGTACTTCCCGGCATCTGCGTATGTTCTTAAAAAAAAATATTTAGTATGAAAACCAAAAAAAGACTTACCAAGAGAAAACGAACTACAAAGAAACTTTTGTAGAGCTTTCGATTTGTATTTTGCATTTTATAAAACTATAAAAGGGTGTATTTAACTTACGAAATGAATATATCAGATGGAGTCTTAAAGAGGCAAGTCTCAAAACTGAAGGATACCAGATTGTGATGTTACGGGCACATCGCTTAAAGATCCGAAGAGTATATACTCCGATCGTTGCTTGAGCTCGAGATTGATTGGAGAAGACGTGAGGTCGTCCGAGGAAAATATGGATGGATGGTGCGGAGGAGAATATTCTAGGACTGGGAGTGGCGAATGATCTTGTCGTCCACAGACAGGTGTCTGAAACGAGAATACTTGAAAATCCGAGTCCACGCAGTCATGTAGCAAGAAGGAAAAAGATAACGATTATATATAACTCTCTTGCTATACGCATTTCTTTCGTTTGTTAATAAATATAATTATGAATTTGTGCTAATATTTCTTTTCACTGAACAGTGGTGAGTATTTGATAAATTAATATTTTTTAAGAAATAAGAAGACACTAAATGAATAAGATAATATTGATTATAAGTCTGACGAGGGCCTCGGTAAAACCAAAGATCGCCGACGGGATTTTAATCCATAATTGACTCTCACTAGGTATCTCTCGTTTTCTCCTTTCATAAAATTATTTATCAATAAACGTATTTTTTTTATGCAATAGCACGTATTGGGTTGTCCGGAAAGTATTTCGTATTAGGTCAAATTCAAACGTTAAATTACGAGTACATCGAATGCTCTTATTCGGCGGTTTTCAATATTTTCAATATCCCAGCAAAATCTCTTGTATTGTGAACGTTGATTATTCTCGATCCAATCCTTGATTTGGTCGTTATCAGTGGTAATCGATCTTCTAGATCGCACCCTTTTTTCTAATGTATCACCATCACGGCTTCTTTCAAACCAAACCTATCCCCTAATTCTAACTATATACTGTACGCGTATTTTTTTGCTTTTTTAGTAAAAACCATCAAGCACCGATGTATCTTCAAAATTACTCGAAATAAACCAGCTTAAGCAATGTGATATAGCAATGT
This sequence comes from Odontocerum albicorne, assembly GCA_949825065.1. Lineage (NCBI taxonomy): Eukaryota > Metazoa > Arthropoda > Insecta > Trichoptera > Odontoceridae > Odontocerum > Odontocerum albicorne. The sequence goes on from OX463841.1 coordinate 14,923,097, forward strand.
TGAAAAAAATCGCTTTACTTTTACCTTTCATAATAATATGTATACATTTATATATTATTTATAGTTAATGCATTTACTTGTGGAGGTTTAAAGACATTGTCATTTGTTTTTATCAAACACTGTTTATTCCACTTTTTGTAATATTCCACTTTTTGTAACGGTATAACCCTACCGGTTTCAAGGCTTTCACCTCATCATCAGAGGAGCACAAAGAAGACTGAATTCTGTTCTAACTGGTACCTCCCTCCACCCACAGTCCCCAACCCGAATGTTGACCGTTAGAAGCGTGTATGTCGGTACCAGTTCGAACAGAATTCAGTCTTGTTTGTGATCCTCTGGTGATGAGGTGTGCACCTTGAAACCGGTAGGGTTACACCTTTACAAAAAGTGGAATAGACAGCGTTTGATAAAAACAAATTACTGTGTATACATTTAGTATATTTGGAATGAAGTTAGCAACGAAAATTTTAATATTAAAATAACTCACTTGTTATCAATGACAAAAGCGTGATTTTTTAAAAAAAATCCTGAAGTTTTTTATCCTGAAATTTTAATTTGATTTTTTAATTCTCTGAAATATATTTGACGATCGTTTCAACTTGTTTGACACTTCTCGACAGTTTAAGTTAAAAGGGGACAAAGGTTTTTTACAAGGTGAAATGGTCGTTCTAAGGAGTAAATATATTTCATGAAAATCATTGGTTTGATTTACTCGTATTTTTGATAATTCAGTTTTTATTGGTGATGGGTTCCAGGGAAAAAAATACTTGTATATCTTATTTTGAATACCGCTGATCCGAGAATCGCACTGTTTTAATTTTCGCTTATTTCTCATACCGTCCCGACTTTTCTCGGCCATAACTCGGGGTTAAGGGGTAAACTAGATTTTATCTTTTGTGAATAATTAACGTTCAGAGTTAGTAAGATTTTTCCACTTAACCCCGATTCATTGAGATTAACATCGAATTACATTTCTGGTCTTACATTTTTATTCCGTATTTCAGTCTCGTGTAAGACATAAAGCTGATTAAGTTATTATTTCAGGAAAAGAAGTAAAAACTAAATAAAATATTTTATCCATAACATTGTAATTCGTAATATAGATTTATTATAAATTCTTACATTTGTTCTTTATTAATATATATTAGACGAAATGTTTGTTTGACATTTTTTTTAATAAAATGTATTTCTCTTAAAAAAATATTATTTGTTAAGACAGAAGTACAAAGGCATTTGATATGTCTCCTAAATACTTCAATAAGACTTAACACTGTAGATTTAATGCAATACAATAAGACCCTTGGATTATTCTAACCAACAACGTAAACGTCAATGGCTTTCAAAGGGGCAAGTAGCAAAACCGACCCCTCGACCGGGTCTAACTGTAAAAATAGTACTTTTGAGTGTATGGTGGGATGCAAAAGGCATAATTTATCACGAAGTCCTTCCTTACGGCAAAACTCGAAAATTTGAATGCAGCAATAAGGCTAAATATACCTGGTTTTTTTAATCGACATTCAACTTTATTGCAACACGACAACGCCCGACCCCATGCATCGACGATGACTGAAAATAAAATAAAGGAGCTTGGATGGAAAACTATTCTTCACCCACCATATAGTCCCGATTTGGCTCCTTCAGATTATCATTTATTTAGATCTATGCAGCACTATTTAGCTTAAAAAATCGCACTTTAAAAGAAGTGAAAAAAGACATCGAGGAATAAATATTTTGCATCCAAATCTACTAAATTTTATTCTGACGGTATTAAATATTTGTTAAATAGATGGAAGACGGTTGTGTCTACCGAAGGAGAATATATTGTATCGATGTAATAAGAAAAAAAATCGATCTACCGCTTTCATTTAAAAAACGACATGTTCGTCCGGACAACCTAATATTTAATATTTTCGTGTTTAGTGGGTGTGAAAACGAATGATCATGTGTCATTAGGTGTTCAGCAAACACAGAAAAAACATCGTTTTTTTTTATTGCTCTAACGTATTCTTTAATTCGTGTACTTAAGTTCCTTGTTGTCATACCTACCTACCTACCTACCGTACATCGCATTCCAATATCGTTACAGCTGATTTGATAAACTAACTCCACTCTTATTATAGATGTTTTGAATATTATATTATATTGTAGTAAGTATTGGTATTGGTATTAGACAGTGAAGATTGAACCTATACGTATAGAACGCTGTGCGCTGGTTTTATCTCATTATGTAGTGCTTTTACGACTTGATTAGTTATGTTATTGATACATACAATTATTTACCTTTTTGCTTTTTCTTTATTATGTAATTTTGAGTAAATATAAGTGTGAATTAAATTACTTTTATCTTTATTCTTGGCTATTCTCATTATTAAATCGTTATTATATTCACAGCAGTTTGTTGTACTCGTAGTATTATGTTTAGTTCTGTTTTGAAATTCGATTAATTTAGAGGGAATATGTTAAGTCGATGCATCATTAGATTACATTGACACGACGAGTGTTTAAATGCATTTTGATATGTAAGAAGTAAAGTGGAAAGAACAAGGTGGCGGTGTTTAAATCTTACATGGATTATGGAATTCCACAAAGTGACGCCAGGGTTATTTGAACAAATATTAAATTAGGCCGTTTATTTTTTTAAACTTAATATTTGTTTTATACTTTTTTACAAAACAAATGAAAATACGAGTACATTTATTAAAAGAAAGATTGAAATTTAAGAATGCCCCAATAAAGAAATAATGCGGATGTGCAACAGATGAGTGAGTATAGAATGACTTAGAAAATATATATGGCTTAACGGAGAGGAGCAAGGAAAAGAGGACGTCCGAGAGTTGCGCGGAAGGAGTATGTTATTACAATATTCAACTATTGGATGTCTTTAAGGACCGAAATGTGTGGCGCTCGATTCTCTCTGGCGACCCCGTACGGAACATAACGTGAAATAATAGAATTTAAGTAGGTGTATCAATTAACAAGTATTTAGTAATCGTTTTCGCACATTCTTCGATAGGATTTTCAGCTAGTTTTATATAAACTATTTTTTTCCGAGTTCTGTTTTATACATTCCCTGTACGGCTATGTACCTACCATTTTCCGAGTTCTGTTTTATACATTCCCTGTACGGCTATGTACCTACCATTTTCCGAGTTCTGTTTTATACATTCCCTGTACGGCTATGTACCTACCATTTTCCGAGTTCTGTTTTATACATTCCCTGTACGGCTATTTACCTACCATTTTCCGAGTTCTGTTTGATACATTCCCTGTACGGCTATGTACCTACCATTTTCCGAGTTCTGTTTTATACATTCCCTGTACGGCTATGTACCTACCATTTTTGGATTTTTTTCATTGTGCGTTTTCTTTCAAATTTAAAAAGTGGTTACACTGGATAATTTTATATCATTGGTGCCAGAAATACTATTGTTTGTTAAAAAATAACAGTTTTAAACCCCTCGCTTAAATCTTCAAGTCTCCTCCAAATCTAACCTCCCGGTTTATCAAATTTATTTTTATCCCAGAACAGAGCTTACAGCTTGTCCTTTCGGATAGCCTCGAAAAACTAGTTCATGAAAAGTGAATCTGTTAAGTTCCCGAGGGCGGGAGGATTGAAATGCATTCGATAAAGGCGGGTCTGTTTACAGTGTGCGGGCGGGAGGGGGGTGCGCACGCGCCCACTGCACTTTCTTAACCAGGACAATATCAGTGTCAGGTCAGGGTGGCGCCGCGCGGGGCGCGGGTGGGTAGCGGCCCGCCTGGCGCGGGGGCGGCGGCGGCGCACTAGTGAAAGTACTCCCCCCGCCTACACCTACCCCGAACGCTTCATTTAACACAACCGCTGCTACTGAGGAACTGTTAAGGAAGCGTATCATTGCAGTCTTAGCTAAGTTTTCTCTCATGTCAATAAATGTAATGAACGAGTTCTTCTATGGTAGTCCGTAGAAATTAACAGATAATTTACGGTTTTTAAATTTTTGTATTACACATATATGTTCCTTATTTTAATTTTATATTGTTATCAATGATGTCACGAATTCCATGGACGGCAAGGCGAACTATTGCCTCCATTCTCGAAAAACTGAAAAACGCGGACTGAAACTGAAAATTGTCGACGAGTCCTCCAATTCTTTGGACACATTGTTCGTTAGCGACGAGACAGTTTGGAGAATCGTGTGGTCACTAGTGGAAGAACGACGCACAAGAGAAAGATTCTCTGGACGCAACATAACTACCTTTAACATCTGCTCGTCGAACTGTGGAGTGTAAGGATGCATGGAGAGGAGTCGTCAAGGGTTATCATGCGAGTCATGAACTACACGACAGGATGATGATTATCAAATATTATCTTTGAATGTTTCTGTGGAATGGAAAAGTACGAGTACACTTAAGGGGGTAGGTGTTCTACTCTAGAAATTTGAAAAAAGTATATATTTTTTTTGCATATTTTTAAAGTTTCGACGTTTAAAAATATGTTCTCAAAAGGAAATTGTAAATTGAGCAGGTGCATTGTCTTGATGAAAAATGATCTTTTTCTTCTGCAAACCGGGTCTTTTTTCACAACATTTTTCATCCAACTGGTCCAAAAGGTCACAATAATAATCAGAGTTGATTGTCTTATCAGTTTGGAGATAATCTATCAATAAAATTCCTTTTGCATCCCAAAAAACTGACGCTAACACCTTCTTGGCCGATTTCTGGATACGAACTCGCTTCGGAGCCAAAGTGCCTGGTTCACACCACTCCTTAGCCTCTTGTTTTGATTCAGGATCATGGTGGTAGACCCAAGTCTCATCCATAGTGATGAATCGACGCAGAAAATCCTTTTTATCCTTTCGAAATTGCTCCAAATGTTGCTCAGAAAGTCGCATTCGAACGTGTTTTTGTTGCATTGTTAGCAAATGCGGCACCCATTGTGCACACAGTTTTTTGAAACCCAAAACTTCAGCCAAAATAAGCCATGTTATTCCATGTGAGATGCCTATGGTGTCAGCTATCACATCCACAGCCCATCGATGATCTTCCAAAACCATATCCTGTATTTTCGCTATGATTTCTGGTGTTGATGCACTTTTTGGACGTCCTGAGCGTGGATCGTCTTCAACGCTTGTACGGCCACGCTTAAACTCCAATTTTATGATTCCGCTCCGCCATTTTACGATTTATTTATCTCTTTGGTACCAACTATAACGACATTATTTCTCATTAAGAAACCGTGTATGATTTAGGTTTCAGATTTACGAAAGGGCTTCAATCATGTCGACCAGCTTACCCCCCCCCCCCTTTTTTTTTTACAAGATATGACAGCTGATAACATCTTGTGTGTTCATTTTTTTTAAATTTGTATGGACATTCTCAAATCATGCATTAACAAACTGTAAAAAAATGTATAGGGAAAAATGTTTTTAGTTTTTTTTTATGAAGTCTTAAAAACGCCCGAATTTCACGCCTCTAGAGTAGAACACCCCCTTAATAGTTCGTAAGTTCTTTTTTCAATTTTGATTCATTCCGTTTAAATATTATAAATTTTTGAAAAAATTCACACCGAACTTGACTTTGTCCTAGTTTTCTTTGTTCATCCCCAATTAATCGAATAATACCGCCTGTGTTGTAAAACTGAGTACTTGGATCGCCCATTGTGGTACTTACGGACACTTGGCCATCGGGCGAGAATACACCACCACGCTTTCCCAGTTAACCACTTTTCTCGCAACAGCCAGCCAGCCCCCATAACACGGCAGAGTTACGCTGTTGGCGACCATTCTTCTAGCTGTGTTCGGGTTAGGTCTTTTTTGGAGAACTCCTTTCGTCGACAAGATCGATTTGGATGGAAGTATTGTTTAGTTTTGTGCACGGAAATTATATTTGTTAGCATTTCTTTGATGGTATTTACTTTTATGTGATTGATGGAATATCAAACACGCTTTTGATTTTATTTTCTCACTTTGCATTTTTTGCTATTCAATATTTTTGTATTTAAAATGTACTGTATTTTGTCGGATCGGAGCGTGGTTGTTATTGCGACAGGAGTTTGAGTACTAGGACTTTCAAGATGAATGACGTGTGGAAAAGGTTTGTGTGAGCTCTTGAGTGTATGTTTCTTCTTGTTGTTTTAATTTTGATGTTTTGTATTTGTATTTCTGTATATTTTTGTTTTTATGATTGTGTGCGGTATATGATGGGATGAACATTTTTGGCCTTTCTGGAGTGATGATGCGTGAGGAATTTGATTTCGTATGATGTTTTCAGTTGTAATTGAGTGTCACTGTTTGTCAGATTGATGAGAATGTGCAACGGGGTTTTTATTTTTGTGCAATCGAAAATCGGAAAGAAGTATCGATTTAGTTTTTCATGCTAAATATCCTCAGTGAGATACAGGCAAAAACCTAGTTTTCTGGGGACACGACAAATGAAAGGCAACAAACCCAGATCCATTAAAATTGTATGTCCAAATTAAATTACCTGTTGATTTTTCGCAAATTATTTATATTTCTTGTCATGTGTTAATAAATAAAAAAAATAATAATTAAAAAAAAAAATTGTTGAATAGTTCGTGAACCAAGTACCTAAGTCATATGTATTGTTTATAAATAGATGATAAAGCCATGCCATGAACGGCTGGAGAGTTTTTTTATAACATTTCTAAACTGTTATGTTATAAAATGGTGCTTGTATAATACTCGTATATAAAATATTCACGAGATCAACTACTAACTATTCCTATAAACAATTTTGAAATTAATTTCCTGTATAGAAAACGGCATTCAACACAAGAATACCTTCCCCGACACATTAATTGACAGCAGAATGTAACATAAATAGTGTAAAATTTTCACATGCGTCTATAATTTATTCAACACTAACACCAGGACGTGGTTAAAAAGAAATTATTTCAACTATATTATATAATGGAATTATAACGGCGTGCGCATTTCTTTTTTTTTATAAAGAAAATACTACGACATTTCTTAACATAAATTAGAACGCTGTGTGATGTTTGGGTGACATTTTTTTTTGTATATTTGTAATTATAATTTATTTATTGAATTAACGACGCAACAGTGTCTTTATATACAAATGAACATGTGACAGGTTATACAAGTACTTAAAATTATTGACAAATAATACAACTTTATCTTAAACTAACATGAAGATACAAAAAGCAGTAGAATAAATTTCAGTCATCGTTTTAAAATTATTTAATAACCTTTGAGAATTTTGTGGGAATTTTATGGATATATATTGAGATATAGAAAACACATTGCCTCATTAGTGGAACGAGATGAAAGTTGCTTTGCAGAATTAAAAGCTTCACACATGTTGATGCAGGGTTACTCAACTCCAGAGGCAAAATATTGTCCTTAATATTTGGTTTGTATTACGTTATTTATATTAATAAAGGAGAGCACAAAGTGAGTAGCTATTTCTAAATATTGTTGTAATATTCTGGCGAATACTATATATACTTACTATATATTAAAAATATAAATTGCTGCAATACTCGTTTCCAAGTCTTTGCATACGAATTATAGAGGAGTTGATTTTATAGTTAGTATAACAATTTTCGGTATAAAAGGGATTGAGCTGTCTTGTGGATCTAGTGGGGATACGAAATGAAATACTTGCGAGTAAGTGAGGTGCATCAATCACTGAGTGAATGATTTTGTATAGCAGTACTATATCGGCTGTTTTTCTTCTGTCACACAGCTTCAAGATTTTCACTGCATTTAATAAGTTGGGATAATTTCTTTCTTCATGCGGTATTCCAAGTTTAAAATTTATGAATCTTAGAAATTTGTTTTGTACACGTTCTAAAGTTAGTGCATGGGCGGCGTAATGAGGAGACCATATTGATGAGCTGTAATCAATATAGAATAATAATAATCGTAATTTATATCGATTTAATAAGCATTCGAAATGTGGATGCACCGAAGAATGCTACCCTGGACGGATATGGTCAGCAACACAAGGGTTCTTTAAAGAACCAAAGTTGATAGAGAGTTGCTGACTAATATTAAAATCCGAAAGGTGTCCTACTTGGGTCATGTACTTAGAGGAGCAAAGTACAAATTACTGCACCTGATCATCCAAGGCAAAATAGAAGGCCGAAGAGGTGTTGGCAAGAGGCAAATCTCCTGGCTCCGCAATATACGTGATTGGACTGGCATAAGGGGCGTTGGAGATCTTTTTCGGCCTGCCGGGGACAAAGATGTCTACTCTCAAGTGATATTCAACGTTGGGGGGACCTGACATGATACTTAGAAGAAAAATATATCGATTTATTGTGCAACTTATCATTTCAGGAATACTAAATAATACAAGAGCATTAACGTTGCATTTTATAGTACTACGAGTTTATTTAAATACTAGAAATATACTCGATATTTAATATCAAACTAGATCATATATTGTCTTTGGAAATCATCTGTAGAATGAACTTAACATACAAAATGTAAACACATTTTTCTTCATATTGTTGTTCCTTTTGGGTAGGAAGAGAGGAATATACACATATTTGTTTATTCACTTACACCCATGCAATTTTCACCTATGTTTCGTATTTTTTAATTTTGTCTCCGATTTTCCTCGGTCCTCGCATATTCTTATATCTGTTTATTTTTTTGTCTTTCACAAATGAAAGTTACAAATCAAATTGATTGATCTATTATGATTTTTCAGCAATATTTATTTATGTTTTTTTCTGTAATTTGCCGAATAAACATTTTCCATTGAAATTTCGATGTAACAAAGCGAGCATGCAAAATATCGTAGGAATCACTCAATTTGACAGAACGAATTGATTTTCGAATAACTTCAAGGTCTACTTTTTTAATCGTTACGAGTTTTTTTTATAAGCAAGTAAATTATATTATTACATGTATTGTGGTTACGACATAGAAAATTAATATATTTTGTATACGTTTGTCTGTACCTATGTGCACCGTATGTGATCAAAAAATAATGCCAATACACACACACACACACACACACACACAAACACACAAACATCTACTTGTTGTTACATATTATTGAAAGAACATTGGTAAAAAATTGTAAGAAAAGCCGCAGTATTTGCGGTTCGAGTGCGTTGCTGTTGCTACCATCATTATAACTTTTTATTGCTAATTCTTAGCAAGAATAGATCGTTACATACTCGTAGTTATTGTAAAGTTCACTCATGATCTTTATTACATTAAATTCGTTATCTATAATATTTTACAATAATTTAACATTTCGTTTATTTCAATTAATCTTAATCCTTTCAGTATCAACTTATTGCAATATTTGTTTGATGTTTCATATTGACATAAAATGTTTTCCTTATTTAGTTTGGGCGAGGTTTTCAGTTATTTTAAAACATGTCCTTGATTCGGGTAAATAAATAAGAAAATTAATCCATATTACTTTATTTTGCATAATTATTTAGGTTCTCAAATCAAATCATCGCAAAGTGTTTTTTCGAGAGCATGTGTCAGGGGTTGGCGTACATGAGGTCAACGAGAGCCACGTTCTGAATTTTCATACATATAAAGAGCCACACCATAGTCACTTTCTCACGTAGTATTAAATATACAAAATCAAATTTATTACATATTCTACACAAATCTTAATTGTTATATATGTTAAATTATAAAAAATACGAATATAAGAAAATATAAAAATAGCGCAGAATACGGTTTGCGTGGTTTGCGTACATGAAGAGGTAGGAGATGCGCGCGCACCCTGCACATTAAAATCACAGCACACACGTATACACCAATAATTGCGTCTTTGACAGTTGCATTCATACATGCGCATCTTGTTACTTACAATATTTAGAAAGGAAAATCGTGAAAATACAAGTATAATGAGGAAAGAAAGTATCTATATTTTTATAAGAGAAATTGGGAGCCGCACTCAGTCCGCTACTGTTCATCTTAGTCATGGACTATTTAACTAACCAGGAAATGAACAGTCTCTTAAAGATCCTACTATTTGCAGACGGTATCGTATTAATAAGTGAAAAACATGAAGACCTGCAAAATAGTCTGGAAAGGTGCAGAAAAATCTTGGAGGACAATGGATTGAGACTGAGCAGAAAGAAAACAGAGTATCTGTACCTACCATTCGAGAACACAAATGCTGTCACTCCCGTAATGCAAATGGATGGAATGCGCATGAAACTGCTGAAATGCGCATGCTAAGATGGTCAGCTGGTATATCCCTAAGAGACAAAATAAAAAGCTCACGCATTCGTGGAAGCCTAGGTGTTACAGACATCAATAGTAAGATGGAGGAGAGGCGATTGATATAGTATAGCCACGTTGGACGCAGAGCACCCGATCACATTGTGAACCAAGCAATCTCCATGGATCTTCCTTGAATAACAACCAGAGGAAGACCGAAGAATTCATGGGTGGTGCAAAAAGATAACCTGATGCAGAGGCACCGCCTGGGAGACGTAGTCCGGAACAGGAGAGCTTACAATCTGAGGACGAGGAGAGCTGACCCCAACAGTCTTCGCAGACAGTGAGTTGGGATGGAGCCAGGGAGAAGATTGGGAGCCGCACTGAACCCAACGAAGAGCCGCATTTGCCCACGTCTGGCATATACCATACAGTGTGATGATACGAAAAAAATAGTTTTCAAAATTCAATTTTTTACTCGTTTTTAGTTAAATGCCAATACATTTAAAAAATATGCATTAGATTTAAGGTTTCCAACAGTCTAAAAATGTAATCATCCTTTGATTTAAGATGTTTAATTTTGTAGTTGTTTAGAAACAACACACGAACTAAAAGAATTGATAAATGAAGCTATCACCCGTATAAGGGACTATCGTCATATGGATGGGTCATTGAAATAGACCCTTCTACGGGCGATAGCTTCAATTATCGAAGTTTTAGTTAAACCAGCAATGCAAACATGCAAACAGTGATATACGAGTATTTACACAATTTCACGCGAAATTAAGGGTTTTCTCGGAAAATTCTTGTTTATTTTCCATGTCTCAGCAAATAAATGAAATATTAAATACAAAAAAAAGTATGCAAGAAGATACGCAAAAAGTATGCAAGAAGATACGTAAAAAGTATGATTATTTTAGTATTAAAAAGCTTATCATTGTTGTATCCTATGTCACTTATTGTGACATAACATACTTAACATATATATGAAAATATAAATTTCTTGGTAAACGATTACTTGACTAATGTTTACTTGACACGTGCATCAAAGTACTGAGTCTCATATTTATTTCATGGAATATAAATTGGGTCGTCTTGTGTTATGTAGAACCACCTTTTATTTTATTTCGTGATAATTGTTTCACCGAAGTGAGGGGAGTTTTAATATTAATACCTTAGTGTCATTGTGTAATCTGTAAATGCTGATATCAAATACTGAGTGAAATTTATTTATGTGAAGGGAAAACCTGCGGAGCACATATATACTAATAATTTACCCATGAAATGGACAGTTGATACGAGTAGTTAACAGATAAAACAGTGTTAACTTAAATTTGCTGTATTAACTATATATCCAGGAAAAAAGATTTTTTTTGTTTGATATACCACCCCTTCCTAATCTTACACTCAACTTATGTTTATGTGTATTATGTTTATGTAAACGTATTATGTATATACATATATTTTTAATTTGTCAATAAAAATGGTTTCGAGTCTCGAGTTATATGTCTAAATGGCGCTTTATAAATTATTATTATATAAATGCGAAAAAGTCAATGAAAATCGATGAATTTATATCGCGCTATTTGATGAAATCAGTTATTATAATTTATGTAAGGCAACTGCTAAGTTCCAGGGCAATAATAAATTCATACGAAAAAATAAAACCAGTTCGGGAACCACCGGATATCGAACCCGGGACGCCTGGGTATTAATCAGGCATGTCAACCAATGGGTGTCAACTACTTATTAAAATAAAAAATATATGAAAGATCAATTTAGTTTTATAAAAATAATTTAAAAAATTGTTGAAATGGGCCCATATAATTATATAGCATGCGCTTGATTTTGTTTGCATACAAAGTGATTTCGTCAGGAAATCAAATTCCACCTCTGAAATGAATTTCTTGGGAGTTCATACATGAAATGAATTTCTTAAGATTTCATCTCTGAAATGAAATTCTTAGGAAGTGCAATAAATAGATAATAACTCTATCTCCGTTTGTCACGGAAATGCTAAAGTCGTTTCCGAGGTGAAGTTGCGGTTGCGAGCAGAAGAATTGAGGAAATTTGCAGTAAATGCAGCGCAAGCTCCGCAGCAAAACCAGCAAAGATTGTGCCTAATAAAGGACGTTTACAAGCTACCTTGACTTAGTAACGTAGGGAGTCCTTTTCACGGCAAAAAGGATTTTTTAGTATGCAATTCCATGCCCTAGCAATCTGGTTTAAGGATTAATGAGGCGAAATTTGGTGTGATATTTAACTTTTATTTTTTTCATTTACACAGTATTTGTTATAATATTTGTTGAGAATTTATTTAAAAGATAGGAAGCAAATCAAACAATGATACGACAGGTGGGGTCTATCTTGGACATGCCAATGATGTGATGACGGTGCCGCTAAAGCATAAGTACAATTAAAATACATTAAAAACATACATATTTATCTAGTGCTGTTTTGTAACATCGGTTATTCCAAGTGTTCCGAGAATTCTTGTTCAGCAGCTAAAACTTCTAGTAATTCGTACATTTCAAAGAGCGTGGCCGGAAAACAATATTGTCTTCGGCCGCAGTAATCGAGCCTTCGGGCTTACATCCACTGGATTAGTTGTAGCATGTATTGATGTAACACTACCACACGTGAAGTGACAACAACACTCGCACACTTACTCGGCACCTGCGAATATTTTAACCTGATGAAGTCGAAGAGACAATGACTTTTTTGGCATTATTGGGAATCGAACTCAAAACCCCCAGGCGGAAGTCAAGCGACTTAAAACCAAGCACAGAAGTCGTCAAACTACTAAGTGTCGGGAAAATATTCCGATGAAAATGGTCTCCCAAGGTACAATAGTTCGGTATCCACCTGGAATCAAATCCGGGACGCTAAGGTGCTAAGCCAAACAGGTCGCGACGGTGAGCACGGTGCTATTACACTAAATAACGTCGTGCTCAACCAGCCACCTGTCTAATCTTGGGGACTCTTGTGGCCTGAATCACCTTTGTTTCGAAGTTGGGTGAATGCCAATGAATTGATATAAAGTATACATTATTGAGTTTTAATTACATTGAATTTGTATTCTTGGAATGTCTCCTATCCCGTTTTCTCTTCTTATTTCAATACAAAATCATATTGTAAGCATATCTGCCCAACGTACGCGGTGTCTATATAACTGAAGAAGTGCATATATTCACTTCGAATGCGAACGTCTGGTTGAAGCGCCCTCCCTGAAAAAATTAGAATATCATGTATTGGGTTGTAACATATATTCGTCCTATTTTTTTAGCGCTTTCTATAATAATTTATTTGTAAATTCAGAAATTATAATAGTTTAATCAATTATGTATGTGTCATCTTGATCGATAACCTTCCATCTTTTGGAAACTGGAGAGTTCGTCTATTGTATAATTTCTGCTTCAACTTGGTCAATTTTGAGCAAAGTTTATTGGAATCAATAGTTTAGTTTGGTGGCAAACAGCTCATAGTACACTACATCATTCCTATCCCACCAGATAACACCATGGCGTTATTTGAGTGCATTCCAGCCTTTCCGATCGTCTGTGCTGGTTGATCCTGATGTGACCATGATCATTTTAGACTAACGTTATTGAAAAGTATCTACTTTTTATCGCCTGTGATGATTCGTTTTAGAAATAACCCATTATTATTGCGTTTAAGAAGCGAGTCGCAAGCAGAAAATCGGTCTATTATTTTTTTCGCTCAATTGATGCGGCGCCCAAATATTGAACTTGTTGATCATCCAAGTGCGTTCCGTAAATTTCGCGAAACATTAGTGACTGTAATATTTAGTGCCTGACCAAGCTTACGTGTCGTCAAATGGCAGTCGTTATCAATCGCTTAATTTTATCCACGTCTGTTGTAACATGCAGTCCGACGCGAGATGCAACTTTGACATCAACATTTCCCTCTCTAAATCTCCATATACAGCACAAACTTTTTCACAAGTTTACGACGCTGTTTTGCCTTTTTTGAAGTATTATATAAATCGTAATACGACGAAGTTCTTTATTTTCTAACATGTTTGAAATTTCGCAAAAAACGCTAGAGATCACCGAACATAGCATTTAATAAAATTGACTGTTGAAATAGAAAAAAACTTTCAAATAACATTATACGAGTATTTATTTGTGTGCGTGAAGTTGGTAACGGGTCGAAAAAGCGACGAAAACGGAACGAATATATGATACAACCATATATAAAAGAAAAATAGCAAATCAGTTTTATAATATTTAAACGAATTTTTTAAATAAAAAACAAATAATGTTGTATTATGCAGGTGTACGTACAGGTGTTAGTTTGAATCAAGGGAGTACTTGGTGCGATCTCATGGCCTGTTGGTAAGACACCTGTCTTCCAGTCCGGAGGTTGTGAGTTCGATTTCCGTTAGTACTTAGATTTTTTTTGCAAAGGGTATTTATTGAATTAAGACTTATGTCACACAGTTTTTGTTTATTTAAAGAAATTGGGACATGCCAATAAATCCGCCCATTATACTGTATACGTGTATAACGAAAGCGGAATAATTGTGTCATCTAATTGAATTTAATGTCCAATACCCGTGACAAGTGTTATAGAATAACAATACAACACCTTCATCGGAGGCTGTTTGACTAAACCCACTTTATTTTATTTTATTTTTTATTCAAATAATGTCTCGTAGAATATGGTATTTTCTAAAAAAAATTACTATACAAGTGTAAAACAATCACATTGTAATTTGGGATGCCAAAATTCGTACTAAGAAATGTTACCGTTGTTAACTCGGATAAAATAAAGCTCATTATAAATTATTTATTTTTGACTCGTGTTTCATAGAAAACATGAAAACTATTTATCAATGAAAATACCCTCCTATTGCTGTTTCATGTCTTACACACGATGTGATGAGTAGGGCACTGTTGTAGATAACTTACAACCTCTCGTCGTAACCTTTATATTCATTCATACGTTTTCCCGACACGCACAGCTCATGAAAGTAACGTTTAACAATCCGTATTATCTATATTTACCAAAATAATATGCTGTTAAGTTTGTTTTGGTACCGACTCAACTGTTGATCAATGATATACATACTACCTTGATTAAAAAGTTTTAGGACTTTATTCATAAAATCGAAAATACAAGTTTATTCATCAAAATCGATATGGTCCCCTTCAAAGTACTCCCCATCGACTGCGACGCACTTACGCCAGCGCTTGATCCAATCCTCGAAACACCGCTGGTACTCAATTTTCGGTATGTCCATCAGAGCCGTCTTCGATTTTTTCATGACATTCTCTCGGGTGCCGTAACGCGTTCTGCGAAGCGGTTTTTTAAGTCGGTTGAACAGGAAAAAGTCACATGGAGCTAGATCAAGTGAATTTGAAGGATGCTGGATAGTATTCGCCCATGCAGATGTTCGCCCCGGTAAACGCACCTGGTAAACACATACTCGTATATCCCAAAAATCTCTCTGATGCTGGCCGAAATCGTCCCATGTGTCCCTCAGCCCTCAGTCCCCAACCCGAATGCCCCTAATCGTTGAAGCGTGTATATCGGTACCAGTTCGAACAGAATTTAGTCTTGTTTGTGCTCTCCTGAAGATGAGGTTAAAGCCTTGAAACCGGTAGGGTTATACCGTTACAAAAAAAGTGGAATAAACAGTGTTTTATAAAATAAATTACAATGTCTTTAAACCTCCACAAGCATTCTATAAACAATATATTGTAAATTTAGAATATGTAATCTTAAAAATATTAATAATAAAACGACAACTTATATAGCGCCTTTTACAGAGCAAACTCGCCTCAACATATCAATTTAGATTGGGATATTTAAACAAGCTAAAAGAGTTGAACATTGTAGAGCTTATGAAACTCATGTTTACACGCGGTCAATATTAAAACACATTCATACGTACTATTGCGCCATGTACATTTTGGGGTAGGCAAAAAGGATATATCTTCATGCCTTTCTATCTATGTTCGCGACTCTACCGTCGTCCACATCCATGCATTTTGTCATACATGTTCTCCTGCTTCTCATATTTCTTACCTTTCCTGTATTAATATTAATGGAGTAAGCAATGAACACTTGGATAAGTACCTTGTATCAAAGATATCAGATATTATCGTGTGGTTATTCAGCCAAAAAAATTAAATCTGTGTTCTTTAATCACGAAAAGGTGTTATGTTCAAAACAATGAAACACACAATATTTAAATACTGCATCTTATACTCATACAAAAAATTACGACGTCTACTGCATTTCGCTCTATGAACATGTACAACGATACTAGTTTTAAATGTTTTTCGGAGTTGCCGTATTGAGTTGGCTTAAATGATGGTCGACGTTTATTCAGAATATTTTTGCCATCGCCCTGAGGATGAAGACAATAACGCCCTCGAAACGTTCTTCAGCATTTATGCCAACTCAATATGGTAATTCTGTAAAACATTTTAAATTAGTGCAAAATAAACATGAAAATCTTCAAACATCTTTATGTTTAAAACTTGTTTTTAATTAATTTACGAGTAAACCTATTGAACTTTTCGCATTTATTGAAATTAAGATTAGTAATATGATTTGCGCCAGCGAGGTTTGAACCCCATTCGCCATGGCCCCTGGTGGTGCTGGCCAGAGGAAGACGAAACTAAGAGAAGGTGTATGGAATATTTGGGGATGAAAGAATAAAAAGTTGAATGAACGGATGATATAATTAAAAATGGAAGTTTATAAATTATGTGCTTTAGTGGACAGAGAGGAAAGGATGTGGGTCTAAAGAGGTGCGAGAAATATATGTGGAAGAGGCGAAGGATATATGGCGAAATAGGAAAGTATGGCGCTCTGTCCTCTCTGCCTACTCCCATAGGGAAATGGAGGGATGGTGTGTATATATTTTTTTGGAAACATATGCTATTAGATGAAATTATTATCTATTTTTTTTGTTAAACCTCGTAAAACTTTTCAACTATTTTTACTATTATCGACTGGTATTTTTCCTATATTCACTAGTTTTGAAAATTCGTTCTTCCCTGATATTACTCGCGTGACGTAAGAACCGTTCCATTTCCCAACACTATCAAGTTTGCTTGCTATCAAAGCCGAATCTGGGTAAACTAGCGCCTGTGGCAGAGGATCGCGATTGCATCTATTTGAACGTCCGTTAGAGAGATTGCCGGGGAATATTTGGGGGGTGGCTCTATTTTAAGACCATGTTGACCTATATTTTCTCTTATAAATTATGAAAACTCTATGAAGTATATTCGTGTGTGATGTTTTAAAATTTCATTCTTTCTATGTTGATTTGCTCATTAGTTCTTTGAAATATAACCAACCACAAGATAATTATTAAAAATTGTTGAGAAAATCGAGACACTGAACAGAAGAAATGAAATAAAATAGTAAACGCTAGAAGTAGGGTAAAAGGGTTTCTTTTAATCCGCCTCTAGACTACGTCAGTATATTAAAATAGTATTTTCAGTTTCGATATAGTAAAATATAGTGACTAAGATTAAATATGTAGTAGCAGAATTCAGAAGATCTTCTAAGTTGGTTTGGGCATATAGATATAATTATGGATGAAAGGCTGACATAACAAATGTATAACGCGAACGTGGTTTAGAATTTGAACTCCAAGAAAATAATGGTTGGATTAAGTGAAAGAACACTGAAAGTTGTCAAGGTTAAAGGCAGAGAAAATCTGTCCTCTACCTACCTTGACAGGGAAACATCGTGATGTTATATATACCTGAAATGTGAAATTATATTAATTATATATTATGTATATAAGGAGAATAACTTAATACCTTAAACAGTTTTTGATGAGAAAAATAATTGAATTACAAAATACATTTTAGAGGCATATTTTTTTAGGTTCAAGTTATTTTAAAATAAAGTTAAGTAAATTTAATAATATCAAGTTTTACATTATGTATAATTAACTTGCCAATTTTATCTAATTTTAACATCTAAGCACTTATTTTAATCCTTGATGAGTCAGGGGATAAGGTCTTTTTAGAATTCTTAATAAATCATAAATGAATTTTTTTTTCAAAATGATAGATAATTTATGTAATTCTATAGAAAATCATTTTGCTAAGTAATTTTCGATAATATGTATTGTATTATTTACCAAACCAATAAATTTTTTTTAGTAATTGGATTAGTAATTAGTTTTTATACTGGATTACATTTTTCTTTTTACAGAATTGTCAATCTATTCAATTCAATCAGAAATATTTTCAAGAGGAAATAAGTGCAACACATACTGTTCTTTAAAAAAAAATAGATACCTACCTACGGGAATCGAGCCAGTAACTTCCTGAATACCATATATACTCGTAGACCTCTTACCAATCACGTTGTAGAGGCTGCAATATTGTACCTATACTATATGTTGTTAAAATTAAAAAAATATTTTTATGATATAAAATTCGTTACCTTACTGTTTAATTGCAAACAACACAATCCGCACGTTTTATTGTTGAAAGCAGAATACGACTCAAGGAGACTAATTATTCTTACACCAGAGAGCAGCCCTAGACAAATGATGGCCCGTCTTTTATTTTGGTGTTGCCCGCCATCTACAACGATTTTTATTTATGTTTTAAGTGTTCTCGTTTTCTTATACTCCTTCACACCGCTTCCTTGCTGGGGCTGGTAGAGAGGATATAGCGCCAGGCTTTCCTATCTCGGCACACATATTTCGACTCTTCCACACCCATACGTCTGATACCATTTAATAATAATTAAAGGACATTTTCGACGACTCTCTTCAAGGACGCTTTAATGCGGAAATCGAACTCAATATTATTTGATTGATTTAAAAAAGTTACAAAATAGATATATGTTAGTTGAGTGTAATCATAGAAAGTTGGGAGTGGCGGCCATTAGATGAGGTACTTCCCGGATCTATATACTCGTATGTTCAGAAAAACATATTTGGTAAGAAAACCGATACACATCTTTCGCCTCTTCTACACCCATGCACCTTCTCATATAGCTTCTACGAATTCTCTTACTTCTTTCAAAATATAATTCACTTGGTGCAACTATTCTTTTCTTGTTCTTCCTCTTCCACGCCTTCGATTCACATTTGTGCTGTATATTTATTTTGTTATTCTTCATTCGTCCGTTCCACGTGCCCAAACCATATCAGAGTGCTTTTCGACATCTTACTAAACACAATAGCTTTAAGTTCACATTCATCCCTAATCACTTAATTTCATATTATGTGATTTATTGTCACCCCGTGTATTCTTCTGTGCAAAGTGCACGCAATTCTATTGCATTTATTCGGCTCAATTCCGTTTTTTCCACCTCTTCGTTTCACTCCCATATATCAAAAATGGTAGTAATATAATAAATGATATAAAAATTGCATATGTCTCCTTAAATTGTTTTATTCTAGTTTTTTTAAAATTATTTTGGCTGTATGATTTTCTTTTTCATGGCAGTAAATTGCGTTTAAAAAGTCGTATATATTTGGCGATCTGTTCTTATATTTAAATTCGCAATGCGACCCTTTAACCAAAATATTTGCCTAGGCCTGCTATAAAGCGTCGTTTCGTAACTATGCATATTCCTGTGTTAGGCGAATGGAATATTTCTTTCGCGATTCCTAAAGAACACAGACTTGTGTATTGATTTATTTCGTACCATTCTAACATCATGTGGCAAAGGGTTGTTTTTTTCAGTTAAAATTGAACCAAATTTTCAAATGGCCTTTTTAGTTTGAAAGCTTGAACTCGGAGCATTATTGCGGATAAATTTGATTATAAAGCTTAATAAAAATAATCTACAATTATTGTTCAACATTTATATCTCATTTTGATGATAGACGCATATATTATATTAAATATAGGTAAATTTTAAGATATACTGACACATTAAAATTATTTTATATTCTCTATTTAAAGAGATTTTTTCGTTAAAAATAATCGAAATTCATGTTTATTAAATATTGTGAAATCTAAAGTTTGCCATGTGGTAGTATATATTATGATTTATTTGTTAAATATTTTATTTATTAAGCATCTTGAATACTTTTAATTTTAAAAATAATAATATAATTCTGACCAAAATTACTTAAAGAGCCCCTATGTTACGTTGTAAAATATTTCAACGGCATCTTGAAGCTTTTATTGTATTATGCTTTCGTTCTATGCTGTACAACCTGGCGGGTTCATTTATAGCCATGTGGCATTCTCTTCCATACAACTAAAAATATGTTTCAGAGGCGTAGAGGAAAAATCATACTGGAAATTATTTCTAAAACTTTGTGTACCAACGGTAATCGTATCCGTTGTAAGGCAGGCACCTTACCAACTAGGCCATGAGGTCCTTGTCTTATCTTGTGTTATCTTGTGTTTATTTGAAAAGCGCGAACTTGTGTTGATATGCCTGTTAAAATATTTTTTAGAAGTATCTTTATACGTAATTTATGCCTCAGATGTTAAATATTTTGTTTTTTTCTTCTGTATTTGTCTATAGTATATAATTTAAAGTTATGGACTGAAAAACATGTGTTTGATGCCTGCTGGGGGTAGGGGGTTCGTGTAAGTTTAGCCTAGGGCTTTTGATAGCATCTGATTTTACTTGTTTCTTTTATGAATAATATGAACCCTATATCAATGTATTTTGTTATTATTATAACTATATAAGAAGGGGATATGTTTAAGAATCAATTCAATTAACATTTCTAACAATTTCAAAATATGTGTTATTGTTTAGGATTTTCAGGCATTTTGTATACACATGTATATGCATTACATGGGTGACTGAAAAAAGAAGAAAACAAGTTGAGGAATTCTGCTATCTGGATAGTATTTTCTCAAATGATGGAAGAGTTAAGAGAGATATCGAACGGCGTGTAGCGATTGTAAAAAAGTCAATTTGGCACTAACACGTACTCGTATATACTCGAACCGGACAGTATCAAAATATGCTAAGATGATAGTCCTCGATAAAATTTTGGTGCCAACTTTGATGTAGAATGGACGTGGAAAAGACTGAAAGAGCCGAATACATGCTGTAGAAAAGCGTGCATTGAGAAGAATACGTGAAGTGACAATGTATGTCAAAACAAGGAATAAAAATGATAAGAGATGAACGTGAACTTAAGAGTTATGTGTTAAGTAAGATGGAAAAGAGCGCGCAAAGATGCTTGAGGCAAGTGACAAAAAAACTTATATAAACTGCAAATGTGAGTGGAAGGCGTATGAAAGCAAGACTAAGGAAAGTATGGTTGCATCAAGTGAATGATATTTTGAAAAAAGGAAACTTAGAATTCCAGAGAAATCTTAGAAGGTATATGGATGTAGAAGGTATATGGATGTAGAAGGTATATGGATGTAGAAGGTATATGGATGTAGAAGGTATATGGATGTAGAAGGTATATGGATGTAGAAGGTATATGGATGTAGAAGAGGCCAAGGATGTGTGTCGCGGTAGGAAAGTCTGACGCTCTGTTTTCTCTATCTACCACGACAGGGAAAGGACGTGATGATACTCGTATGTATGTTGTATACAAATGTGTCCATTTCACGTGTATATCGATAGTTTTTTAAATAAAAAATTATCGAACCGCTTCAATTTCTCAATCGCTTATTAAAATTTATATTCTTCCATACATATTGTATTCGCTTTGTATGTTTAGTACCGTGTCCCAGGGAGCACCAACCCACCGGTTTGCTAGCTCCGCACTATCCACCTTCCTAGTTCCCACCGTCAACCCCGCCAGCCCCGATACAAATGGATTTTTTCCAGTGCACCGCACATTGGATCGAACACGGTCCCTCTTTAAACTTAGAATTAAACTTCAATATGTCTTTGTTGTTTTTGATACTATCTTGTACATTTTATTTTATTAGGAAACAAAGTTTCAGTTACAAAAAGGTTTTTTTAATGTTTATAACGCTAGTCAAGAAGGTAAGGATAACTGAATTGGCGAATTGAACATGAAAGTACATTTTGTATTTTAAAGCAGTTACTTTGAATATCTAATTAATGACCTAAGTATTTTTTATACACACAGGTGACAGCACGCATTGTCCCTTTACAGGTAGGCAGATAGGACATATCTCCAGGCCTTTTTCCATGTTTTTTTTAATAATTTTATGCATTTGCTAAACTGCACAGCAGCTTATCGATATTGTTCTTACAACTTTCAAACTTCATTTTTTACAGTTTTAAAAATATCACAATTGTTAAGAATATCACAACAATATTGATATAGATTCTTTAAAATTCATTTTTTTCATTTTCTTCACTGAATATAATATTTTAGATTATCTTTCTATCGATACATACAGCACTCTAATCCATTCATGCTTTTCTCGTCTCGTCATACATGCTCTTCTGTTTCGCATACTTCTTACGGAAGGAAACTATCTCTTTCCAGTCTTTCCTCGCTATGTATCGCTCTTCATTAATTTCATTTTTTTTGTAAATCTTTCATAAGCCTTCCCTCTATGATATTCATACTTTTTTTACTGTAAATATTTTGTGGCGTTAAAATTGGTGTTGGAATGAGAGATTATATTGCCCTCTTTGTGTAACAGGAGAAATCCGTGCAAAGTGGATAAAAAAAAAAAAAAAATATTGGTGGTATGTACAGCTTAAAGAAACACCTGAAGGCAGTCCTTTTTGGGAGCTCTTATCACTTTTTTTATGTTATATAAACACTGCACTACATCTAAAACCGAATGTGTTACTATCACACATTGGAATATCTAAAAAGGTTTATCTGTGGTTCGTCTTCTCTTGATAAGTTTTCTTATCAAACACGTGTTTCTAAACATATGCAGATGTGGAGAAGTTCCTTATCTAATGGCTGCAACCACTACCTTCCTATTTTTACATTTAAATGGTATATTTATTTTTAAATATTATTAATCGGTCAATAATAGTGGGTACGCCCAGGAGGCGCCCTTGAGGAGATTTTGCTCTCTTAACGGCGCTATATAAATTGACTTTGTGTATCGGACGTGTGCCGTCACCTGTGTGTGTGTGTGTATGTGATATGATGAAAAGGACATCGTGTGTAGATCTGTATCATTAAACTTGTATGTTATAATCAAATGTTCCTGTAATTGTATATGTTAAATGGTATATGTTATACTACTCTCTAACGTCTCTACTGTGTTTGACTTCTCCTGAACTCCTTCGATCTTCTACAGAGGAATCTCTACTCTTCTGACTTCACTTCATCTCTTCGTCTTTCGCCGGAATCATCGTACCGAGTCCGTCCCTGGAACCGATCTGGGCCGTGCGCTGAATAGCCGAAACAAGCTCCGCCCACAAGTTCAGAGGCGCATTCGACGCAAGAATATTTCGCGCTCCGAGAATCGAGGTAACGAATTCCGTTTCGAAGATCCAGCAGAAGAAGAAGAAGAGCAGGGAGAGATTCCTCTCAGGCAGCTTGATGTAGGGAAGCGGGTCTCAAGTAAAAACACGGTAAAGTCGGTATTACTGAGAATATATTTCAACGTGAGAAGTCCGTGAGAAGTGCCTTACAAAATTGGGGTCCCTTCTATATTAATGGTCAGTCGGCCGTCAGCAGCGCCCATTGTCCGCGAAATACGACAACTTTCGGGGTCCGGGCCATGCTTACGCCGACTGAATCCGGACCTACTCCGATCGCACCGCTTCGCAAGTCACATATTCCAATACGGTCGCGTATACGATCGGAGTCAAACAGACATACATATTTAACACATAGTAAATTCTACACTTAACACAACAATATAGAATTACATGACAGTTATACATATACAGGTATGGAAACAGACAAATACAAGTTCACATCCACCCTATATATATACAGAAACGTTAGAATGCATTATAACATATACCATTTAACATATACAATTACAGGAACATTTGATTATAACATACAAGTTTAATGATACAGATCTACACACGATGTCCTTTTCATCATATCACATACACACACACACAGGTGACGGCACACGTCCGATACACCTTGTATTATTGTTTTTGAGTTTTCCGGGTATCAAAACCTCATATAGAGCCTGGTTTGTGATCCCCTGATGATGAAGTGAAAACCTTGAAACCGGTAAGGTTATACCGTTACATAAAGTGAAATAAACAGTGTTTGATAAAATAAATTACAATGTCTTTAAATCTCCACATTGTTAATACCTTAACTATCAATAATATATCATATAATTATAATTGGTAAGATAGCTTGAAACATTAAAAGTCACCGCTCATTTAAATAATTTTTGATTATTTTTTGCAACCAAAAATATTTGTTTTCACCATGTACGAAAAATTTCCAGCCATATCAAATGCAATCTCACCCACCTGATTTATTACGAGTATATTGCATAATTCATTTGATTTGAACCATTGTAATCGATCGACGAATTCTAACAAACGTACATAATAAGTAATTATATCCACATCATGATTCGTATTTAAGTGAAATATTTTGAATATTTTATTGCTTGAATAAATATGCGCTATCATTAAATAAAAGGTTCTTATTTTTTCCTATATCTATGGGTGAGAAGTTTTCAATTCACTGTGCACCGCGCTAACAGCTGTTGTTCTCCCATCGCTTGTTTCAGCTTTCTTTTATGCAGACAACTAACGTTTTAGATACATAAATCATGGCATTATTATATTATCTTAAATGTACATTATATTATAAGTCGATTTTTATTTTTATCCTTTCCCCCAGGGCTTCTCTTTCTTTTTCAAACGTTTGACAATTCCATCTTCAATGTAAAATAACATCGTTCGTATAATATTGTGATTTTGTCCTTTCGCACAGACCCGTAATCTCATCTCGATGGGAACGCGACGTACAAATGGAAACTCGTATCGGAATCCAGATCTATATATTTGATAATGTTCTCCCTAATGGAGAAAAGAGTTTCATAAAAATGTGTTATTAATCGTTTTTTTTTCTTGAAAATGTGTTATTCGTACTTTATCCTGTTTTTAGTCTTGAATTATTTTTACAATATTTTTATAATCGTATTCTCCGCGGTTTTTTCTGTACTTTTTTGTAACATCGAACTTTAAAAAAATCGTATAATATATATTTCAGTCAATCAATAAAGAAAAAATGTTTACATTGATGTAACCGCGTTTTATTAAGAAAATATTGCCCCTTTATGTATTATGAACCATCGACGTTTAACATATTTAATAAGCTTTATAATAGTCCCCAACATTATTTTAGTGTCATCATCATGGGAATGGGAGTGAAACGTAGACGTGGAAAAATACTAAAAATAGCCTAATAAATGCTAGCAATTTGAATAATATATGGGGGACAATGTATGACAAAATACGGAAAGAAGGGATTTTAGATTGGTATATTCTTATTTGCGAAATGAGGGTTGAAGTGTCGAGTAAATGAAGAGATGTTTTGGCCACGTAGAACAAATGAATAAATAAAAACTAACAAAATAAATATACGGAGCAAACGTGAGTGGAAGACGTGGGAGAGGAAGGTTAAGAAGGTGTATGGATGTGGAAAAGGTGAAATATGTGTGCCGACATAGTAAAATTAGCGTTCTGTCCTCTCTGCCTATCCTAGCAGGGAAACGGCATAATTGTATGTATAGATCATTCAGCCAGAATAGTCATTTCGCAATAGTGTGAGCAACTCTCTGTATTACACAACTTATGAAGTGGTATTGGTTTTAGAATGCCACACGATTGGTTTGCGCAGAGGGCACGTTTGTATTATTGTTAAAATACTCGGTGATTAGAAAAACACTACCATGTCGAAATTAGGAGTGCGATTTTTGTCTAATATAATGTATAATTTTTTTCGAACGCTTAGAATGTTCTTTGTTATAACTTAAAGTTTCCTAGAATTTAGTATCACTCCATCCACTTTTATTTTAAACTTAATTATTTGGCATTGTAATTATGATGCATTAATATGTTAAATAATCTTACATTAATTTTATTTTTATGTGGAATATAATTAAAGCTGACGAACATTTTTACTTTATAATACTTGTACTTATATTTATTTTTAATCTTGAAAAAATCCATTATTGTTATATAAAATATTATTTTTGTATGTTTTTTGCTTTTTCATTAAATTAAAAAAATAAAGTGACAGATTTTTGTAAACATACTGTTGCTCACACTATTGCAAAATAGCCCTTCTGGCTGAGCGATCTATACCTATGTAATAAGCTATATATTGGGCGAAGTTCGATATCCGGTGGATTGAGAATATTTTTTTTAAGTATTAGAAATGATGTTTTAATATATCTTAATAGTATTTATTGCTTACTTTTCTATTCAATAAATTCTGAAATCCGTGGCCTGGTTGGTTGGTACAAAACTCCAACGTCTTCTAACTGTAGAAGGGGACTAGATTTACGAAGATTTACAAAAAAGGCCTCAGATTTATTCGTCGCATCCTAGTATGAAATCGGGATGCACTATCTGCATTAGCAATTGTTGCCTTTTAACGCGGCAGTATTGATGAAACAAACTTACATACGAACCACAAGTTACGTACCTTCTTTTTAGTAGTTTTAAATCCGAAAACTTATTTGATTGAGTCGACGAGAATGCTGTCTCTCCCGGTCACGCTCTTTTACATACCCGCATCATCAGTGATAGAAAATACATTTTCTTATTATTCCTGAAACATTTAGCTGCTATATATAAAAATGCTACTAATGAACAATTTTCATACATGTAAATAGACATAAGTATTATATTATATGATGTATAACGGTTTCACATTTTTTTAGCTTATAATTTTCGTTAAATCTATTTTAGTTAAGTACAGCTGTTTTACACGTTTTAAGCTATAATTCTTCGGAGAGTATCAAGCATTATTTTCTTTCAGTTACTTCTAGTTTTTTTTTAAACATTAATCAATCCTTTACCCACAAACCTGTAGTGTTCAAACTTTTTGGGAGCTTATAGCGTCTTCAACTTAAATAAATAGTGTCGCAACGAGTCTGCTCGTTCAAAAATCTTATAATGCGTTGTAATTTGTTTTATCAAACACTGTTTATTCCACTTTTTGTAACTTATAATGCGTAGTTATTGTAAATAATACAAAGAAAATTTAATAAATTCCGAGTGTATTAATTTAGTTAAATTGTTAAAAAAATACTCTTGTCTTATAATCGATCCCGCCAGATGTTGCATATTCAGCATTATATGGGTATGTAGTGTATTTAATAAAAAAATACTCTTGTCTTATAATCAATCCCGCCAGATGTTGCATATTCAGCATTATATGGGTATATAGTGTATTTAATAAAAAAATACTCTTGTCTTACAATCAATCCCGCCAGATTTTGCATATTCAGCAATTATATGTTATGGGTATGTAGTGTATTTAATAAAAAAAAATCACAAATATCTTTTACCAATGTCATTAAAGTTCAACTTTTTTTATCTTGAAAAGAATTTTAAAATGCTATGTAGGAGGGGGAGTCTTTTTTCTATAAATATGTTTTCTAGAAATGATCTTTTTATTACGTTTTGTAGAAAATTCTTCTTATTCCTTATTAGTTCGTATGATTTTAATTACAATATTTTACAGTAAGCCTTCATCGCTGTTGTAGAATGTTCTCCTTTTACAGACTCACCTAAATACTTTTGAAAATGCCCTTTCATCTATTTAAAAACTGTTTAAGTACCTGATTGACCCATCTGTCTATCATTTAATTTATGCATTGTGAAAAAACGACGTGATGATGATAACTTTTTTTTTTCGAAGTATTGGCTCGAAATTTTGGCGTGCAAGTTAATTTACACCCTAAAAAAGCATTCGTAACTTCGCGAAAAGAAAACAGTTTTTAATGTCCTGAAATTTTCCTCCAAACACAACTTCATATGAGAGTCATACTATTGAACAGGTCCAAGGAGAGCTCTTTCAGAAAACAATCACGAAATCTTTGTATAATCTGTTATCAAACTGGCGAAGAACATTTAATTTAGGCTTGGTATAGGTTATCAAATGCTGTTACAGTTCATATCGAGCATTCTCCTTCTTAAGTTTCAATCCTGGGGATTGGTTAGCAGCACAGCTCTGCATCTCCTATTCCACTCCGCTCGGTCTTCAGCGATCCTCTTGAGCTCTGTATAGGAGGTGCAGTCCATATCGTGGCATATTTGCTTCAGATACTCCCGGCGAGGACGCCCTCTGCCAATCGATCCCTCAATCATTCCCTCCAGTATATTGTGCAGGAGATTTTCATGTCGCAGCACATGACCCATCCATTCTGCACGTCTTTCCAATATGGTGTTTGATAAGTGCCTGGTTTGTTCGATCCTGCTGAGAACCTCGTCATTTGTAATGTGGTCTCTCCAGGAAATCTTTATGATTCGTCTATAGGTCCACATCTCGAAGGCCTCCAATCTTTTTCGATCCCTGTCGCCTATGCACCATGTCTCGCAACCAACTATACATCAAAATACTCCACACATATGTTTTGACCTATTGCTTGGTCTCGAGCATTAGTCTCCTTTATTTTACTCAGCCACTGTTCTCCAATGTGGAATTCGCCACAGTTCTAAAGCATCGCTTTTAACGTTGACTTCATAACGAATTTGTGGTATCCTGACTTCTGCCCTGCCGGGTATCAGACAAGGATCTTACTTAGACCCCTTTTTTCATGCCTCCTCTGTATATGGCCAACGCGTCTGAATCTTTGCAGCAATATAAAAATGGAAAATCTGCTAACCTGAAAAATGTTATGGAGCTGCTTTTATTCTTTCAAAAGTATAATAACGTTATATTCGGAACTTTGTATGTAAAATGGAGTGTTTATCACACTGAATGTGCCTAACCTAACCTAACCTAACCATCCGCTATCAATGCCAGTGAGTGATTGGAAAATAAATGGTTCAGTGTTATAAAAAATAGAGTCAGATAAAGAATCTAACAAAGACCAGAGTCAAACGTAAAAACTCAATAATATAGTGTTATATGACTACAAGTGCAATAACCTTTTTGTAACCTTTAGTTATTTTAAAAAAAATAATACGATATATTTTCACCCGTAAATTAATCTGTAACCGTTCACCAGACTTTACTTTTAAAATTTTATTACCTACATCAAAATCCTCAGAATTGAGCTACAAGCAATACAAATCTACATCACCTAAAATGTGATAGGTAAACCTCAATTAATGACACGTAACTCTCATTTTCTATATCCTTCAGCCAAAACTTTTATTACCTACATCAAAATCCTCAGAATTGAGCTACAAGCAATACAAATCTACATCACCTAAAATGTGATAGGTAAACCTCAATTAATGACACGTAACTCTCATTTTCTATATCCTTCAGCCATTAAATTTCTTAAGATTGATGCAAAAGTCATTTGCATGTATATTTAATCTTATAATATAACACTTATATTTCAACATACTCGTAAATAGAGGACATAAAGGTGATAGTCCAAATTTTGATAAGACAGAGAAATAAATGAATGTATCGAATTGATGACATCATGATCAAAAAGCTCGTTGTGCCACCGATTGAACTTCACTGCACTTAGCGAACGGATCGTATCGTCCTGATATGTAATATCGACACCTGGCGGATATTCCTTTATTTTGCAAGACAAAGAGTGGGTTGGATAGCAAAAAATAGACAAAGGTTTGGGTGTGAGATCTTTACACATATTTTGACAGTTTAACTCATTTATAGAAAAGTCTAGTGTAGATGCATTGAAAAATATTTGTAATAATAATTTTATGACTTGTAAAGCGCTGCTTCGTGATATAAAATGTGCGTTTTGAATATATAAAATGCAGCTAAAAAAAATCCTTGAATATTATATTATCGGGTAGAATAAGTTCTAAAAATAAGATTAAAACGACTTCCGTCGGGTTGTTAGCGAGACGAGTGTCTTCATCTATCCTTTTCAACTAAAGTTTCAGCCTGGTTTTCTCTGCAAGCCTTTTTAATATCTTTCTGGTTGGTTGAATAAGATTGCCACATGGTAATAAACCCGCTAGGTTTTGTTGCATATTGAATATAATTAAAACCAGGATGTCATTTTTTAAATGTTGTTACTGAAGGTGATTTGAGCACGTGGAGCGAATGAATGAACAAAGACTACGAAACACAATTACAGTTAAATTATGAGTGGACGACGTGATCGAGGATGAGCAATAAAAGTTTGGTAACATCAATTGAATGATATTGTGAAAGAAGGAAATGTAAACAGTAAGATAAATTGTAGGAGTTGTATGAGAAGGTGTATGGGTGTGGAAGAAGCAAAACATGTGTGTCGAGATAGGAAAGTATGACGCTTTGTCCTCTAAGCCCACCGCAGCAGGGTAACGGCGTAATGGTATGTATTTATATTTACTGAATTGGTATTGATCTAATAGTTTTTAATTTTTTTAATTACGTGCGTGTTTCACCCTATGAAAGCATTATGGGTGTGGAAGAAGCAAAACATGTGTGTCGAGATAGGAAAGTATGACGCTTTGTCCTCTAAGCCCACCGCAGCAGGGTAACGGCGTAATGGTATGTATTTATATTTACTGAATTGGTATTGATCTAATAGTTTTTAATTTTTTTAATTACGTGCGTGTTTCACCCTATGAAAGCATTTTCAAGCAGTCATAGTCAGTTTGAAAATGCGCAACAGATCCGTTCTCGTTTAGATTTTTTTCAATTTTTCTTTGTAAAAATCATTAAGGTAACGTAATAATAATGAATACAAGTCTGCTTTCCACCAGACTATTGGTACCATATTTCAAAGTGAATGTAGTTTCTGTTCAATTTTTAAATATTTAATTTCATCGTATCAAAATCAACATAACTTTGTTTTAAATAAAACCGTTTAATAATAATATCTTTGTCTATATAACATATTAATAACATAAACACATTTTTTAATAAAAAATGCTTTTATTTGGATTAATATCTGAATCACTTAAATATTTCAATAAATGTCTGTGTTTGTAAATTCTCTAGGTTAAGTGGTTTTCTTAAAAATATATTTTTATACGAGTATTTTGGTCGAAGTATTTAAAAAAAACCTACCCTCTTCATCTGTTTTAGCACTCGTAACATGATGTTAATATATTTTTTACGATGCGTAAAAATAAAGTGTTCAACATTTAGTACGATAGCGTTGTGATACTGTCAAAGTTTAATAATACCCACACATTTGTAACTTTAATCTACGGGGTTGTCATTCCGATCTTATGTGTTCTTCTCCAGTATCCGCAGTTAATTAATTTCTTACTCAAACTCAAATCCTCACTATGACACTTACCACTTTAGCTACGTCGTTTAGAAACTCCTCTATTGCCCGGATGGCGTATTATATCCCTTTCCTCTCCAGTATACTTTCATCCCGTTTCGGCCGGATTGTCTGGTTTTATGGTAACTGTCGTCTGTCCCTTCATTTCACTCAAATATTGACCCATCCAGTCATTTTGATATTTCTAGACTTCGTGAAAATTGATACGTAAAAGGCAATATTGGTGAATATATATTGTCCATTACTCCATTTGAGATGTTTAGAGGGAAAGTTTCACTTTAAATAATATTAGATAAACGGAGGACCGTCATTTGATGGGAGGGTAGGTAGTGAAAAAGCTTCGTTATTAGGATTACAGGAAGGGTGTGTGTATTATTTGATTGCGAAATATTTTTGCAGTGGAGTGAGATCTCATTTTATGTTGTTATCATAGATTGTTCCTGCTATGGTTTCATGTAAAGTTTTCACTATTACGAATATCGCGATACACAAATGCTACTCGTAATACAGCGGATAATACTATTTTCTGCTTTGTTACCATCGCGTTAGATTTTCCTATCGCTATACACATATTTTGCCTCTTCTACATCGATACACTTTCTTATACAGCTCCTACGATTTCTGTTAATTTTAACATTTCTTTCTTTCAAAATATCATTAACTGATCCATCCATACTTACTTTAGTTTTCTGCTACCACGCCTTTCACACAGTATACACATTCTTATTCGAAATTAGTATTCCACGATTAAGAAACGATGATCTCGGGTATTTGCAAAATGAAAATATTGAAGATAAATATTTTACCTTTAACTTATGAGCGTTGTTGGTTTAATTGATGTTATCTTCTCCCGAATTTAACGGCTTTTCGTAATCTGTTAATAACAATAAATTAACAATTTATATCTCAAGGGTGCTGAAACGAAAACAATTTATAAAAAAATAAATAGCACTGATTAAATATTGTCCCTTAAGGCAATTAGAATCTCAGCATTTTTTTAGTACAGATAGATAGATAGTCTATTTTGTGCAAAAACTTTGTGTTAAAACGTCGTAGAAACAATCTCCTCAAAACCACTGAGCTTTTTTCAAATCTCTCGGTTCCTGAACTGATGTTAGTTTCTCAAGTTTGATGCAGTTGTAAAATTTGTGAATTATATGTTTGATTACGTCTATGTTGAACCCTTTACATGTAAATTCGCAGCTGAGGCCGCCAAATCGAAATGCACTCTCTCGAGAAAACTGAAATCCGCTGTTCGAAATATGTGCACAAATGGGATGCTGATGATAAAATAATCAATCGTAGACCGTCGTTGTTGGATTATAAATGTTTGTACATTCTATATTATGAAATCAATTATACTCGTATTTAAATTGTTTTTGTATTGAGAAAAGACGTAAGATCATAACTTCTTACTTATATGGTATGTCTATACGAACTAAATTGTATAGCATGAATAAAATATAGGTTATATAGTTTTTACTGTGTACATATCATCACGCTTGTGGGGTAGGCAGATATAACAAATTTCCAAACTTTTCCATCAATGCACACAACTTGCACCTAATTCACATTAAAAAAATCTTTACACAAATCCACATAAATAACCTTGACTGTGTTTAAATTGATTTTAGATTAATATTTAACTCGTTGTTTTATTTTTTTTTCAGACTGTGAAGGAATTTTTGAACGAGTAATGAAATGAATCACAAACCAGGTATGAAATAAACTTATTAATGAAGAGTACCGAAAGGAAGTCTAGACGTAAGCATTAGAAAATAAAAGTTTTTGTGGGGGAATGGTCTGAATATCCCCGAAAATCATCATATTTTAGTACATTGTTTGCTGTACGCATTTTGAGACATTCATGACGTTTTTGTTACAAATATTACTCGACCTAAAGGAAAGGAAATCTAAACTATTTTACTCGACCTAAAAGAAAGGAAATCTAAGCTATTTTACTCGACCCAAAGGAAAGGAAATCTAAGCTATTTTACTCGACCTAAAGGAAAGGAAATCTAAGCTATTTTACTCGACCTAAAGGAAAGGAAATCTAAACTATTTTACTCGACCAAAAGGAAAGGAAATCTAAGCTATTTTTAATAAACTCGCGTTTGTTTTTTATGGTTAGTAAAAAGTAAAAGAGTTATGGTTATAGTCTTAAATAAACAAGAATTAGATTGTAAGTATTTAATGGTTAAAACAAAGGATTAGTATATTATTAATGATTGCCAGATTGTCAAAGGTATACATAAAGATACGATTTAGTACACAAACATCTTTTGTGGTAAACTAACATATAGTACTTAAGGTATCTATCTGTAAGTTGTTCACACTGATGACATAAATAAATGTGTCTGTATATCTTATAGTCGATCGTTTTAACCAATCCACCATCAGTATACTATACAGGGAGTGGCATTAAACAGAGTTTCTGAATTCAAAGATCTGGGTGTAACCTTTGATGTTGGATTCACGTTCGTTAACCATGTCTCACGTTTGATATCGGACTGTTACAAACTACTCGGTTTTATAATGAGAATATCAAGAAAATTCAGCAGTACCGATATCCTTCGAAACTTATATAATTATCTAATAAGAACCAAATTAGAATATTCATCTACAGTTTGGGCTCTTCATCAGCTCAAATATAAAAACAATATAGAACAAATACATCCAAGTGATGAATATCTCGTTCGGAGTCTCGGTCCAATGGTAGGACGCCTTACTCCTTCATCGGATAATTTCTGACTGATATGATATTTAATTGGATATTTTGGTTCCTGTTTTAGGAGACGGGGAGGGATAGTTTTATGTAATTTGTTTGATGAATGATTATGAGAAATAATAAGACGTTAAATACTTGTATACATGTGATGTTATATAAATGATATTACATACGAATATACATATATTTGTGGATGTGCGATGTCACACACGCTTATATATATTAGATGGGTGGTGAGAAAGAAATGGAGGTGAGATGATGGTGAGTAAATCATAGGATTTTGTATATAAATATGGGTATTTGGGGAGACGTGTGTGACTTTTAAAAATATATTAATACATAAATATGGGAAATACGCGATTGACTATGGTGGGAGGCTGTCGTCTGCCGCTTGAGGAGTCGGTGTCGGTGTATAAATAGGTGTAGAAAATGGTGTAGAGAAAGGTGTAGAAAATGGTGTAGAAAATGGTGTAGAAGACGGGGGGGTATTCAGAGTGACGGGGTCATTTGCAGTTGGGGGGGCGTTTGCGGGTGGGCGGGTGCGGAGAATAGATTTTGGACGTGGGTGCTTGTAGTTGGTGTTCGCGTTGTAGTTTCCGAGATTTTGTATGACGGGGTTGGGATGTCTTGATATTGAACTGTAAAACCTTTCGGCCAGAGCTCGCATGTGATCGGGGATAGTTTCGAGTGCGGTGTCCGCGAGAACAAATACAAAAAAAAATACTCAGATATCTATGGTACAGAACAAAGGGCGATTACCTAAAATATGCTTACCATGTCGAACTTCTCACGGGAGTGTTTTATTTCATTAGAAGCCTCGAAATAAGAAGGCAAGAATCCATTGCGATATTCATACTTAAGGTTTTTCAAGGTTGCTTTAACTATCCCGCGATTCTAGAAGCACTAAGTTTATATGTCCCTAATAAATATAGCCGTGTAAGGAATCACTCTCTGTTCTACGTACCAACTTACAGGACGAATATGATGGCTAAACACTCAGTCACACGTAATATAGAGTTATTAAGCCAACTGAATGACACTGTTGATATATTCTCGGTACCGCCTAGCAGTATGAGAAGAATCCTGGCTGATATTCTTCGTAACGAATAAACTAACGTTAGAATCAGACCCTCTTTGTGTAACAGGAGAAATCCGTGCAAACTGGATAAAAATAATAAAAAAATGACACTTAAGATTATTTGAGACGGCACTCCTACATACTACCTACGAGTTATTATACACGCTACTTAGAAACTAAACAATGATGAATTTCAAAATGCAACACAATCCCACTCTTAAGATTATTCGAGACGGCATTCCTACATACTACCTACGAGTTATTATACACGCTACTTAGAAACTAAACAATTATGAATTTCAAAACGCAACACAAGCCCACTCTTAAGATTATTCGAGACGGCACTCCTACATACTACCTACGAGTTATTATACACGCTACTAAGAAACTAAACAATTATGAATTTCAAAACGCAACACAATCCCACTCTTAAGATTATTTGAGACGGCACTCCTACATACTACCTACGAGTTATTATACACGCTACTCAGAAACTAAACAATTATGAATTTCAAAACGCAATACAATCCGAGGTGTTGCTATTTGTCGCACTATACGGGTAGTGACGTAGAAACATAAAGGTAGCTATCTCCGGGGATCCCCGTACACGTGTTTCGCTCGACTTGTTGACGCGTAAAATGTGAGAAAATTGCCTGAACGAATCTTATCCTTGATACAGGCAAGATGATCCTAAAAATAGCGTTGATATATTTTCATAACTTTTTCGCTGTTTCAAAAGATATTCTTTGTTAAAAATTCCATTCTAACGATATTTTATTCAAATTGCCTTTTTTTAGTTTAATAAAATTGTACGTTTTGAAATGTTATGCGTCTATACTACTTATACATTTCATGAGTTATATTATAAAACTAGTTGTAACCCGTGAAATATTCATGGAAGTAAAACAAATTATACATTTATGAAAATATATATTCATAAATGTAAAATTTGTTTATATATATATATATATCATTTATACATCGTCCCCTTTAACACTGGTTCAAAAATTGTTAGCTAGGTATTTAAAATTCGTTCAGTATCACGGACCCACCGAGATTCAAATTTCGAATTACTTTCGGAGAGAATCCAAGTATTCCTCTCTCGCTCTCTTGTATTCAAAATTAAATTCTAGTATTCTTTCTTTGGCGACAGCCGTCGTATGGGTTTTTGGCCTATTTATACTATGACTAGTTGCAACCCGTGAAATATTCACGGAAGTAAAACAAATTCTACATTTATGAAAATATATATTCATAAATATAGAATTTGTTTATATATTGGGTCCTTACATGTGAAATTGGCGTTTTGTTTGGGAGGAACATAAAGTTGATTTTTTTTTTAATATAATATATTTATTTAATCAAAGTATGTACCATTGCTATCTATGCACTTTTGCCATCTCATAGGTAGTTCATCGATCCCTTTACTAAAAAAACCATTCGGACGGGAATCAATAAAATCTTTGAAGTCGGTTTGGACTGCCCCATCGGAGTTGAATTTTTTCCCTTGCAAGAAGTTATCCAAATTTCGAAAAAAATAGTAATCTGTTGGGGCAAGGTCCGGAGAGTACGGTGGATGTCTTAGACATTCCAATTGAAGCTCTTCTAATTTGGTAGCCGTCTGTTGTGCAGTGTGTGGTCTAGCGTTATCATGAAGCAGCAGTGGCCTAGAGCGATTAACCAGCCTCGGTTGTTTAGCAGCTAGCTTTTCCATCATGGTTTGCAGTTGCTGACAATAGACATCTGCCGTAATCATCTGGCCAGATTTAAGAAAGCTGTAGTGAACGACACCAGCACTAGTCCACCAAACGCTCACAAGTAACTTTTTTGAAGTCAATTTTCGCTTGGGGCATGGTTTGGCTGGTTCGGCAGGGTTCAGCCATTGCGATGAGCGCTTCCGATTATCATACAGGATCCACTTTTCATCACAGGTAATGATTCGATTCAAAATCCCTTCATTATTGTGCCGGTTGAGTAATGCAACGCAGCAGTTAACGCGCGTTTGTTGATTTGCTTCACTCAATTCGTGAGGTACCCACCTTTCAAGCTTTTTCACCTTCCCAATTTGCTTCAAGTGGATTAAAACAGTTTTATCACTAACACCGCAGCCTGCAGCTAACTCGGACGTGGTTTGCGATGGATCCGCTTCCACAATAGCCTTCAATTCTTCATTATCAACTTTGGTCTCCGGCCGTCCACGGGGCTTTTTCTGCAGGTCGAAATTTCCAGAACGAAAACGTTGGAACCAAAAACGCACTGTGTTTTCTTTTGCGGCACCGTCGCCATACACATCATTAATCCTTCGAGCCGTTTCTGCAGCACTGGTGCCACGGTGGAACTTGTACTCGTAAATAACGCGATATTTCAAGTTTTCCATTTTGTAAACTGAGTGACGCAAAGAAAAAAAACAATTGAGGAAAAAACAAATTAATTATAATTTTCGAAACACAAATACTTGAGTAAATAGCTGTATAAATTTGAATTTGAAATTCCTAACCAAAGAGAAGATATTTGAGATCAAAGTTGCCAGTACGGCAAAACGCCGGTTTCGTATGTGGGGACCTAATATATCATTTATACATCGTCCCATTTTACGCCGGTTCAAAAATTGTTAGCTAGGTATTTAAAATTCGTTCAGTATAATTTTTTATCACGGACCCACCGAGATTCAAATTTCGAAGTATTCCTCTCTCGCTCTCTTGTATTCAAAATTCAATTCTCGTATTCTTTCTTTGACGACAACCATCGTATCGGTTTTGGCCTATTTATACTATGATTCGTGCTGTTCCATATATGAACAATTGATGGAAACGTTTACTTGTGATATACTCGTACATATGTGTTTTCTACAAAAGAATTTCAGTGCTATACAGACACGACGGTAGTCTGAAAAGTTTGATAGAAAAGCTAGTAAAATACATTTTTGTGTAAAACAACTATTTTATTTTTCTACATAGTCTCCTTTGAGGGCTTTACACTTGGTCCATGATTTTATAATATTTTCATTTCGCCTAAAAAATAGTTTGTCTAGGAAATGACATCCTGATTCGATGAAAATTTCTTGACACCTTGCCATTTTTTTTATTTTGGAAAAGGAAGAAATCGCACGAGGGCAAGCCTTGAGAATATGGTTGATGAGAAACCAGTATATGCAATTTCGTCATTGCGACGGTCGATTTGTGGGATGGCGCGTTGTTCTGGTTAAAAATGACTTTTTTGCGCGCCAATGTTGACCGTTTTCCCTTCAATTCAACGTTCAAATAGTCCAATAATGCTGCATAATAGGCTCCCGTTATTATCTTGCCTTTGCCAAGTTGTCAGTCGTGATGGTTCCTTAGGAATCTCAAAAAACATTCATCATCACTTTCCTTGCCGACAAATATTGTGCATATCCGTTAATTTGAGATACTCACAGCCTGAACAATCTCGCGCACATGCACTCGCCGGTGTTTCATTACGATACCACGATTTTTCCAATGATTACCTTCGTGGTACACGCAATTGGGCTTCCGGAGTGCGATTCATCTTCGGTGCATAAAGGGGTCACGTTTAAACTCCCTATTATTGAAATAAACAATCTTCAACGCTGGTACATGCTCCCCGTGAACTTCATCGAAATCGACTTCGAGCAGCGCGGCTGTTAACTTCTTCAAATAAAAATGTTTTATGACGGCACGGAACTCATTTTTTTCCATTGTTGCGGCAAATGTCTTACTGATCGATTCAGAGGCCTGTGAAACGTTAACTACGCGTCGCATCTGACTGAAATTTTTACAGAGGTCGCTTGAGGAATGCTACTTGCCAGCAGTGACGCCACTCTATCAATTGTGGCACCATCTCATGGAAACTTACCAAACTACCATCATATATCTAGCAGATATGTTTATAAACATTAAACTCATTTTTTTAAATAATTAATTATGTTTTTTGTATGTTTATAGTTCATTAATAAGTACGAGTAGTATAATATACATTCGTATAGAAGACATTATTACACCAAAATGTGTGTAGTGACTCTTTTGGGTTGTCTTTTATAAATTTAAAAACGAAGTACTCTTGAGGGTATAATGTATTGAAAAACAGCGTTACACATTTTCCCAACTATATACTTTTCTAGGTTCAGATAAATATAGGTTTATTGATACAAACATATGTTAATATGTACAATATGTACATATATACATTTTTCCTGAAATCATATATACTAGTATACGTGTATTTCAAGATGATGTCGAAGAAAATACATTTGGAAGATAAGCTATGGAATAGTCTGGGTTAATCTCATACCATCCCCTCCAGTCGAGATACACCCTCCTCCACTAATAGAGAGCGAGCCAGGCCGCGAGGACATAATATGTTTTTCAACCCACATCCTTGTACATGTAAATAAAAAAATAGTATATTTTCGTAAATACATTGCAATAAGTAAGCAGTCAATACAATCAATTCAGTTAGTACAAAAATAACATGCAAAATAATAAACATCCCGCAATCACACTCATTCTAAGGAATATAAAACACATTCAAGAGAGAAGCCACCAAAAGGTCCAGGTTCATCCCACAACACTCTCCCAGCCGAGACACACTCCCACCATTAGACACCAGAAATTTCTCAGTTTACACTACTGAACACGTAAATTATTGCAGAATGTAAAAATGTCAAGAAATATGCGGTAATATAAGTGTAAAAAAAAGTAAACCCTCATATGGTTTTACTCTCCTGGACATATAAACTACAATATAATACATAAAAATGACAATAAATAAGCAGTAATACAAAAATTGTTAAAAAAAGTAAACCCTCATATTTCTTTACCCTCCTGGACATATAAACTATGATACATAAAAAATACAATAAATAAGCAGTAATACAAAAATTGTTAAAAAAATTTAAACCCTCATATTTCTTTACCCTCCTGGACATATAAACTATAATACATATAAATTACAATAAATAAGCAGTAATACAAAAATTGTTAAAAAAAAGTAAACCTTCATATTTCTTTACTCTCCTGGACATACTCGTATAATCTATTATAATACGAGTACATAAAAATTACAATAAATAAGCAGTAATTCAAAAATTGTTAAAAAAAGTAAACCTTCATATTTCTTTACCCTCCTGGACATATAAACTATAATACTTAAAAATTACAATAAATAAGCAGTAATACAAAAATTGTTAAAAAAAAGTAAACACACATTCACTGTCAGGGAAAAAGAGAAAAGCAAATAAAAGTTCAAATTTTAACAAAATAAAATCGCAAATGGAAAATGATCTTCATATGCACCGCTATGTTATGGTATTCTACGGAGAAACATGTGAATATCTTCAAATATTATATTTAAAATTCAAAATAAGCATTTTTTATAGAAAATGGGGGGGTTTAAAAACATAACGGTTTTTATATTTATAGATGGGTATTCCAATAGTTTATATTATATTATTTATAGTTAAGGTATTCGTGCAGGTTTAAAGACATTGTAATATATTTTATCAAACACTGTTTATTCCACTTTATGTAACGGTATAACCCTACTGTTTTCAATGTTTTCACCTCATCAGAGGAAGTGTTGTTTTGTGCTCCCCTGATGATAGGGTTATACCGTTACATAAAGTGGAATCAACAGTTTTTGATAAAACAAATTACAAATATTATTATGGTTTGCGTAAGTAATCCCGACATTTATTTTGATGAGAGCCTTTTCTCAAAATAATACGTTTCATACACTCTTCAACGCTTTTCCACGCCTATTTCTCAGTATTTTCGAGTTTTATTATTTTTATTGATTTATCGCAATTATTCTGTTTACATAGTATTTATATAATTTAATTTACATTTTATATTTCAGAATTCGTAGATCACTACGTTTTTTTTTTGTTATACCGTTCCCTCGAGATTTCACGTCCTTGGTCCTTCAATATTCCAGCAATATGTTTGTTTTGTATTAAA
Source organism: Odontocerum albicorne (assembly GCA_949825065.1). NCBI lineage: Eukaryota > Metazoa > Arthropoda > Insecta > Trichoptera > Odontoceridae > Odontocerum > Odontocerum albicorne. The sequence continues at coordinate 14,964,280 of OX463841.1, forward strand.
GAATCTCTGATTTGATTTTTATTTACTAGAGTCCTGCTCCAAATTTTTCCGACTGAGGCCATCTTCTCAAAACAATAGGAATTCTTTATAATGGATCGTTAAGTTATTGGGTTGATGCAAAAGTTCGTCCCGTTTTTGGCGCTAGGTGGCATATCGTAAAACCGAAGTGTTATTAACTTCACACGTGTAAAATTTTGATGTTGTTTGGCCGAACGAATTTTAGCGAGTACTTGGGAATTTTTTTATTATTTGGTTGTGTTTTGTTTACATTTTGTTAAGCATTAAAAATGGTAGAAAATAAAGAGCATTTTCGACATATTATGCTTTTTTATTTCCGAAAGGCAAAGAATGCTTCGCAGACGCTAAAGAAGATATGTGCTGTGTACGGTGAGGGTGCTGTTGACGATTCCACGTGCCGTTTAGTGGTTCAGAAAGAAAACAATTTTAATCTTAGCGATGCACCACGTTCTGGACGACCGACTGAGGCTGATGGTGACGAAATATTGGCGTTAATTGAAAGTGATCGACATAGAACAATTCGAGAGATCGGAGAAATTCTTGGAATCAACCAGTCAACAATGTCAAGGCGATTACGTCAACTTGGAAAGGTTAGCAAGGCTTATGTATGGGTGCCGCACGAGTAAACGGGGAAAAATTTTATAGGCCGAATTTTTTCTTGCGGTTATCTATTGAAGCGCAACGAAATCGATCAATTTTCAAAATGGATGGTTACAGGTGATGAAAAATGGATTGTGTATAATAAAGTTAAGCGTAAGAGATCATGGTCTAAGCGCGTAAATGCCCTTTTAACCATTCATCCGAAGAAGGTTATCCTATGCATTTGGTGGGACTTGAAGGGAATCGTTTATTATGAGCTATTACCTGAAAACCAGACCATTAATTCGAAGAAATACTGTTCAAAACTAAGTGAATTAAAGCGAGCAATCGACCAAAAGCGGTCTGAATTAGCCAACAGAAAGGGTATTGCGTTCCATCAAGACAATGCTAGACCACACGTGTCTTCTGTTTAAATTGTAAAAGTTTTTGCCATCCGACATAAACTTGAGCAATTTAACTGGGGTGTTTTGGTCCATTCACCGTATTCTCCCGACCGTGTGACCTCCGACTATCATTTATTTAGATCGCTTCAAAGCAGCTTAGATGGTAAAAACTTTTCTTCCTTGGAGGACTTGAAAAATAACCTGGATCAGTTCTTTAACCAGAAACCTCAAAGCTTCTATGAGCGCGGGATTTTGCAGCTACTAGAGATATGGAGAAAGGTGCAGGATTATGCAGCTAACAGAGATATGGATAACAGAACGGCGCATACTATATTGATTAAATGTAATTTTTAGTAAAAAAAAATTTTCTTCAATTTTTGTATCAAAAGTGGGATGAACTTTTGTATCAACCCAATACTTAACTTGTCTCTCTAGAAAATATGTGCAGTTACATAAGATTTCTGGATTAATGCGATTCCGAACTAGTTTCGTTTGACGACTAGACCTTTGCTAGAACTATCGTGGTTGCCAATCTGTCCCTCTAGTCTAACACCGAGCACCGCGCCGGTCTCTGGGCTTCGGCAGGGCGGCTGATTGTTCGGAAACTCGTTATTGCTAATAGGAATAGTTCCGAGAACTCAAGTCTTGGAATTTTTGTCTTCTAGGATGAAGGTTAACCCGCGCTGTGCCACCCAACATGTCAGAATGGCAAAGAGAAGAGAAAAAAAAATGTGTTGATTACAGAGCAAGGAAACTTAAGTTGATCACGTGAGCGGTGTAAGGAAATAAGAAATATATTATTTTCTAATGTTGTATTTTTTATCATTAATGTATTCTCAAAATATTGGAATATACAATATGTAGATACAAGGGAATACACATGCATTTGGAAAATGTGGAGTATAGTTACAAAGGGTCTAAATTTGCTCATGTTGTAATATAATTATTAAGCTTCCAGTGTTTCGAAGAGTGTTACTAGATGGAATGTGCATGAAACAGTTGTTTGAAAAAGATTCAGATTCTTGTTGATTTGAGAATGTACAAAAATTTTTTTGGAAAAAAAAATTGAAAATTCAAGGTGTTATCAGCTTGTCGTAAAAAAGGGGGATGAGCTGGTCGACATGATTGAACCCCTTTCGTAAATCTTAAACAAAAACTATACACAGTTTCTTGATAAAAAATAATGTCGTCATAGTTGGTACCGATACCGGTTGGTAAAGAGATAAATGATAATTGTACAAATGTCGGCTGTCTGAAAAAAATTCTATTTTTTACCCTTTTTACCCAATAGTAAAAAAAAATAGTTTTGAATTTTCCAAGGTAGGGACGAGATAAAAAAACATTTATCAAAGTTTCATACCAAGTTTGAAGGCAATCGGTTAGATAGAACTTGAGATTTTATGTGTCGACCAGGTCGAAAAAAGTAGTTTCGAGAAAAACGCGTTTAAAGTTTTGAGATTATTGTCCGAGTCATACCGGTGCGGCGCAATTGCTGCCTCATTTAATAACTTCGTAAATATTGAGAGTTTTAAAATTTCCTCTTGAGAACATAAAGGTTTAAACTTTAAGAATATGCAAAAAAAAAATTTTTTTCAAATTTGTTGTGTAGCCCCGTTAAGTATAGTTCACATTACATGTTCATTTATTTTTCTGTTTTGAATTCTAGTCAAGCTAAGAAGGGTTAAGGCAAATTTCGGTACAAAAAATATGATCCTTGATTATATTTACATGCATCACGATTGTTAAAAGGAAAATGCAGCAAGGAAATGGATATTTTTTCAAAATACAGATTGTTCCTTAAGATGTACTGGATTTCTTAAAGCAGTTTTTTGTGTTTTTTCGTTAAGTCCAAATGAAAGGAATTGATCGAAAATCCAAGTAGTAATGATTATATCTTTATGAGGGGAGGAGTAGAGATATATAGAAATGCTGAAATCTGAATGTTTGTCAGGTTGAGAACGTGCAACGGGGTTTTGTTTTTGTGTAATCAAAAATCGGAAAGAAGTATCGATTTATTTTTTCATGCTAAATATCCTCAGTGAGATACAGGCAAAAGCCTAGTTTATTGGGGATACGACAAATGAAAGGTGACAAACCCAGATCCATTAAAATAATGTATGTCCAAATTAAATTACCTGTTGTTTTTTCGCAAATAATGTTCTTGTTTCTTGTTCTTCTTGTCAATTCTTGTCATGTGTAATAATAAATAAAAATAAAAAAATAAAATAAATAACCCTGGACACGGAACCAATTCTAAATAACCGATTGTAATTTATTTTTATCGAACACTGTTTATTCCACTTTTTTGTGACGGTATAACCCTACCGGTTTCAAGGCTTTCACCTCATCTTGAGGGGAGCGCAAACAAGACTTGTTTGCGCTCCCCTGAAGATGAGGTGAAAGTCTTGAAACCGGTAGGGTTATACCGTCACAAAAAAGTGGAATAAACAGTGTTTGATAAAAAAAAATTACAATGTACTTAAACCTCCGCAACGTTAATGCCTTAACTATAAACAACATAAATAACCGATGTATCAACTACAGAGCCTTTGACATTGCATACGAATGCCATAAACATTTTTTGTTGTGTAATAACCCAGTTCGGAAAAAAGAACACTTCTATGTTTGCCTCAAAAGTTGGAAAGGGAGTGTGGCGAGACGGCGGGACTGGACCGAGTAGAGGTGGAAGAATTGACTAGAAATCGAGAGAAATAACCCAACCCGAAAGGATTAGAGATACTCGTATAGTAAAATGACGAAGATGACAAAAAGTATAAATAGCTAAAAAATCTATTTGAAAATAATTTTACATAATTGGGAATCTATCTTCATAATTGGGAATCTATCTTCATAATTGGGAATTTATCTTCAGGCCTCGTGGATTACAGACATGCGCCGCGCCACTAAGCCAACTAGGTCGTCGATATATTATAGATTCGGTTCTCTGTCCCATCTTTGCCGCTTGCACAAACGCTTCATGTTGGCAGTTTTAACACGTTTTTTCAGCGATATCAAGTTTATTTGCTTAGCGCTATACAAATATCAAATATCTTTAGACCGTAGGCGATTTTTTTACACCAGACTGCGTATAGAATTTCTTATTTTAATAATATTTATTCTATATTTGGAAAAGAAAAACTTGTTTGTCATATCAAGATTGTAGTGAATCACAAAATTATGTCGATGTCGTTTTGCTAGCCATTAATTAGGTATTTCTACGATACTTGGTCGGTTTAGATTTGACACTAAAATGTATTTTATCATGATACAACGCATTAAAATACTTTGTTTTTTTAACTTCATCCCTAAGATTTTCGTGGTTTTTACGTGATGCAAAATGTGTGTATATGGTTAAAATTGACCGAAGATAACCAACAGATAGATATTAGTAAGTCATATCGTAAGGAAAGAAGTAAGGACATACTATAATACTTAATTTAATTCAGTCTCTAAATTACGCTGAACTCAGAAAACGCACCTTGTGCCGTTTGTGTACTTTGACAGGAAAGCCGAAAAATATTAAAATAATACTTATATGATTTTTTTTGGGTATTTTGAACCGAAAGGCATACATACTATTTCCACTGATATAATGTGGTGAATAAATTTACACACATGCGTCTTGGGTAGATATTTGTAGATTTAAGATATCTTTTGATATGCATATTTTTCCGAGTAATTCTAAATTTCAGTAGAAAATTAAACCAACCGCCATATAAAAACCTTAATTGGTTAAATGTGAGAATATATACACAAAATTGGCAGTGTCACTATTGTATAATATCCTAAACTGTCCTGCCGCTCCTTATCTCGCCGAAAATATACAGCGTCTCAAGTAGAAGTTGTTTATTGGCTTTCCCAGTTCACTGTTCTTATTTTTTATGGTCGCCCTTTATTGTCCATGCAATGAGACTCTGGAACCAGTTACCAACTAATGTAAGACTTGTTCCGTTATTGACGTGTTTTAAAAAGCAACTGAAAAACTCTTAATTTCATGTCAGTAATGTTAATCGTTTCCATCATTCCTTTGATTGATAATATTTTATAATACTTTTATCGTTGTTATTTATATTGTTCATGAATTTTGTACGATAAGTATTGGTTTACTCTTGAGGAAAATCTGTTTCTAAACGGCGCTATATAAATTATCCTTTATTATTATTTGAAGAGTTTTTCGACTATTCAAATAATTCTAACTTCCTTTGTTTTTACTTTTGTCTAGTTGGTTGGAAGATATTGCAAGAAATTGAAATGAAAAGGCATTTAATATGAAAGAACCAGTTTAAGTTTTTTTTTCGATTATATGAAATCCAGATCGATATTTGTGATAATTTTCAGTAATATTTTTGCGTCCACGACATCTCAAAATTTACTAAACATATTTTGGATATTTATTTTTCTTATAAAACGATGATTTGTATGTAAAAAATATATGGGTCGTAAATAAAAGGGCCTTGTTCTCCGTCTACAAGCATTACAGATTAGGAGTATAAGAAACATACATGGGTCGTAATTAAAAGGTCCTTATTCTCCGTCTACAAGCATTACAGATTAGGAATATAAAAAACATATGAGTACATGGGTCGTAAATAAAAGTGCCTTATTCTCCGTCTACAAGCATTACAGATTAGGACTATAAGAAACATACATGGGTCGTAAATAAAAGAGCCTTATTCTCCGTCTACAAGCATTACAGATTAGGACTAGAAGAAAAATATATGGGTCGTAAATAAAATGGCCTTATTCTCCGTCTACAAGCATTACAGATTAGGACTAGAAGAAAAATATATGGGTCGTAAATAAAAGAGCCTTATTCTCCGTCTACAAGCATTACAGATTAGGACTAGAAGAAAAATATATGGGTCGTAAATAAAATGGCCTTATTCTCCGTCTACAAGCATTACAGATTAGGACTATAAGAAAAATATATGGGTCGTAAATAAAACGACATTAATCTCCGTCTACAAGCATTACAGATTAGGACTATAAGAAAAAAAAGTTATTGTATATTGATGCTTTATTAAAACATCAAAATTGGAAGTCATTTAAATCATGTGAACCGCGGTTTGTGTTTTTTAGAACATTAAATAAAGAAATCGTAGTTTGTTTCAGGCACAAGATGCTGTGCTACATAACGCCTAATTTTCACAAAGCTCATGTGAAAATAAATTGAAATTTATTTTTCTTCAGAGTTTAATAGAAGTTTTATATAATACATAAATATCAATATGGAAAAATACAATAGGAGGAACATCTGACGAGGTTTTGATAAATCGAGATGTTGACTCTTTTTCTAAAATATGTTTTATTGTATTACGCTTGTATTGTATACATAACAATATTATTTCTTTTAACAAGCTCAAATAAGTGCCATATAACTTGTCAACACATTTTACGGTATTTTTTGTATCCAAAATAAATTCATTTTCGTGTCCGGATCAACTATGTTTCCAGTAGGAGGCAATATACGAGTAGGTCGCCCTATAAATGACACCAATCAGGTCCTGCCCAGAACATGTAGTTCCGGTGTTTGAACAAACCATCATGTTTTGCGAGTCCTCTATATCCTCACAATCACATTCAGTGCAACCTTCGGTCAAGAAACCCCATCTGTTCATCTTCGCCTTACTATATAGTCACTTCCACTCTAGCATATATAATACCAGGAGTGCCAATTTTATTGCCAACTTTGATGCATGGGAGTGAAACGTGGACGTGGTAAAATACTGAGAGGAGCCGAATAAATACTGTAGAGATGCGTGCATTGAGAATAATGTATGACAGAATACGTAATAAAGTGATAAGGGATGAATGTGAACTTAAGACTGATGTGTTGAGTAAGATGAATAAGAGTACGTTGAGATGGTTTGGGCATGTAGAACGAATGTATGAATAAATACTAACAAAACAGATATACAATGCAGATGTAAATGGGATGCGAATGTAAGGAAGACCAAGGAAAGTATGGTTGGATCAAGTGAATGATATTCTTAAAAGAAAAGAAGAGGCTGTATGAGGAGGTGTATGGATATGGAAAATGTTAAAGATGTGTGTCGAGTTAGGAAAGTATGGAGCTCTGTCGTCTCTGCCTGCCCCGACAGGGAAATGGCGTGTTGGTATGTATGTATGTAACGGAAATTTAGTATTAAACTTATGTGGTACAAAACAACCTGGTGAACTAATTGGGATTTTACTATTTATTCCAAACGACTAAAATAATCTTAAAATGCCCATCCATGGATGTGGAAACGACAGACTGATGTTTACAGTGCAACCCGGCTAACTTATTGCGATGTTCATATTTATTCTAAAAGAATACGAGTACATTAATATTAAAAACCCATATGTGAAAATCAGACAGACATTTTTTTTTAAACAATATGTCGGGATTCGAACCCGTTGGAGTACTAGTTTAATGCTAGGCCATTGAGGTCATTTTTAAACGTTATGTGTAAACAATCAAAATAATTACATTCCCATGTACGTAAATATTTATTTTAAATTTATTCAGTAGATTTTAACGATGCAAATATTTTCTTCATTCGTTCGTCTTAATTATCGGATTACACCCTTTTGAGGCAGAGAGGACAGATCTCCATGCTTTTCTACCCACGCACATAACCTTTTGCTTATTCCTTATCTATATATAACATATTGTTTGTTTAAATTTTATATTCCAGCCATATTAGACGACTCATTGCCTGTTCTGAGACAGCTGACTTACAGCCATGAAATTCACATGTAAACTTACAATCCGAGCTGCAGCCGCTCGTGTGATTTGATAACTCGCACCAAGAGATGTCTTTTAGTTTATATCTGCTTTTTCAGCATTGGGACTCTATTTTATATTGTCTCTTTACGTTAATAGTGAATCTTGGATTGTGTGTGAGTATTTACAAATTTTTACATATTTATTGAGTTTATAATTGTATTAACTCCCATTTTGTTATCTGACGTTCACGTGGCTGAGCTCGCCCTCCTATTGGGAAGATGTTATGAGAGGATCCCATAGGAGTTAATAGCTTCTCTCTCAAATGCATTTTCTTTTCCGTTGCCCTAACATATCATACATTGAGGATATATTATATACATGTTATGTTGTTTTCAATTACCCTATTATTTATTAATTTTCATGAGCTTTAAGTCGACATTCATCCCTAATCATTTCATTCCTCATTATGTCATACATTGTCACTGTATGTATTTTTCCCTCAGTCAAAACTATAATTTTCTTAAATCATTTCGGCTTAGTCCTCGTCATAATTTATTTTAGACACATAAGAGTTTATTTGTTTTGTAAGTCTTTCATAGATTGGGTCCCGTTTATTTACAATGAAATCATGGAATACCTAGGCTCGATATTTTTTTCGCAAATTACAAGTATGTTGTTTCTGCACGTGAAAATAATTGATTTGATGTGTGATCACACTGACCGCCGATCAGCGAACAAACCGAACATTATTTGACTCCAGCCGCGATGCGATGGTTTGTGTCGAAATATGAATTTTGCAATGCGGCCCCGATGGTTTGTGCTCGAGGTACGGGGCGGGGCGCGGCGGGCGCGGGCACGGACTGGCAGCGCGCTCTAGCGCCAGTCGCGCGACACGCCACCGGCCGCCCGCTGTCTGCGTGTCATGTCTCGCGTTATTATTGTCATATCGCACCGCTAATTTTACACTATTTGCGTCGTACAGTATTTGTTAATTGTGTTCGATATTGTGTTTATAATCATACAGTGTCTTATTGTGCTGTGCCCCAGTGAAACTCGAATAAACGGTGTTTGTGTCCCGAGGTAAATAGAGACACACATACATGTATCCGTTTGCGCCTGTGTGAAGGCCTCCACGCGGTTACGTCACATGTTTGTTTGTAATTCAGTGACTCCAAGTTGGAAGTGGTTTCGAGGTGAGCGCTTAATTCACTCAATCTTGTGTATTGGGGGTGGTGGCGAATTTGACAACAGGAATGTCACGGGACGACGGTCCACCGGTTCCCGGCAGATGTCTCGGTCGTCCGGCCGCCATGTTTAATTTGACAGGGTTTTCGCTCTTTGTCGAATTTGCTGTATTCTCGAGACATTCTTTAGACATTTACCCATTATATTTTTAGACTCACATGTGCTTCGATAGCTTTTAAATATATTTAATTGCGCAAAGGTATATTATATGTCGATTTGCTGCTTGCTAGTTTTGTTGATATTACCATCGTCCCGCCGCATTCGCGCGCCTGTGACTATGTTCACTCCGGTGTTGGTCAATGGACCTTAGGTGCCGAAATTGGTGTTTTTCACTAGACATTAGAAAATTTTTTTTTTGTACTAGAATTCTATAGCCTTGTTGCCTATAGTTGGTTAGAATATGCAAGTATTTCGATAGATTTGTTTAAAAAAAAACAAGGTGTTCGCTAAAAAACAGGCAGGTTTACCTCAATTTCTTTCCGAAATAGATTTTCTTTTCTACGACTCGGAAAAAAACAAACAGTTACGGCCCCTAATTCGTACAAAATTGTCAAGGTCTCTAGTTCTTGAAAAGGTTTAATTTTGAAATAATTAATTCGCGACTCCTTATCTCTGATTTTCACGCAAATCTTCGGTTTGATTGTTTAAAATCGATTGTTTAGCCCGCCAGTGAGATATATTCGATTTGTTGTCCTTGAATGGCAAATAGAACGAAGAAAATGTTAGTTTTCCATGTAGCAATATTTACATACTCGCAAAATCGCATGAGTTGGCCTAAGTCGGTGTCAAAATAGTGCTGGCTACACACTATCAGCATTATCAACGGCAGCTGTCGATTGTCGTATCATACATAGCTTTAGCGGTGGAAAATGCTGGATTATTTCGCCATTTAATAATATTGCATTTAATTTAATTTTGGTTTAATATTATCGCGGTTAAATACAGCGCGTGTGTGGAATACAAAGTGTTAACCATATTTATATTATTATATCTTATTTATCAAATTGCCTCCAGAGATATTGTTTTGACTTTCAAACTACAAGTTCAAGGTTTCACGGTGTATATGATTTCGGGCGAATTTATCGAGACAAAATGTTAAATTATGAGTATTCCAGCAAATCAGATAATGAATTTAGACTTAATTAATAAAAAAACCTGTGCCGACCGGTTGACAGCAGCGTTTAATTTTCTTGTTCCCTCATTATTTTACTTCTTTCAAGGTTAGATTTTATAGGATGATTAATACATATTGAGAAACGTTAATGTTTTTTTTTGTTCGAACTGTTAAAGAAGAAATACAATTAGAATAACCAATTTCATAAATGACGTTAAGCAGTTTAAGATGTGACATTTTGTCGTAAATTGACGTTTCTGTTACTCTTAGACAAAGTATATTAATTCGGAAAAGTCACTTGAAAAGCTCCGAATTCAACGTTTTTGAAATAAATTTTGCACTTAATTGATTGTTCATATTTTCATTATTCTTTATCTAAGTTTTACATTTTATTTATTACCAGATGTTTTATAATAAATTATTTTACACATCTAATGGCAGAGAAGTCTCTCCGTGGATTATTAATTAGGCAGTTTTTAAGATATGTTATATGTTAAAGGAAAGCCCCTTGAAGTAACATCGGTTAACACTACAACAAGGAAATTTATTAATTTTTATGTTACAAATCAACTTAGGGGTTTTCACTGTTTTGTGAAAATATCAAGTACTATTCTTATTACTATTCTCTTATCTATAAAACCATAGTTTTATTGCTGGAATAAGTTCAAAACTATGTTGAAAACATGACGACCCCCGGTGCCTAGTTGATAAGACGCCTGTCTTCCAACCAGGGGGTTCCGTGGTATTGAATTATTTAAAAAAAAGGCTCTACACTGCTTTTTACTTAACTGTTGATTAAACTTTATGCTTGAATGAAAGAGATGCCACATGGCAATATAAGCTGTTCTGAAAATGTAATGCAATAAATAATTCGACGCAAAACATATTTTTTAATGTTTTTCTATCATAAATATCGTTTTCAGTTTATGTTCACTGCGTGCTATCTACGATGGAAACCATTTTTTCACTTTTATTGTTATGTTAACTCATTCGTTTCTCTAGCAAGGCAGCACTTTATCATTTTCGTTTCTCTTTCATTCATTAACTAAATATAATCATCACGCCGTGTCTGTTGAGGTGTGGACAAAGAACAAAACTCAACAATTTTATCTTTCTCTCTTTACTTCATATTTTTATGTTTACTACCTGCAGTGTTTTGCCAGTGACTGTAATTTTTTTCATGCTTATTGATCAGCGTGATTCGCGAAATATGGTAACATAGTTTT
>OX463841.1:14975777-15101569 GCA_949825065.1 Odontocerum albicorne
ATATATATATATATTATATATATATATTAATTTGTAATATTTTTATCTGTCAATATAATGGATTCGAATCCCGCGTTAGAGCGCCCTTGAAGAGTCTGCTCTTTAAAACGGCGCTATATAAATTGTCCTTATATAATTCTTATTATTGATTACATGTATTATTTTCTGACATGTCCACCGTTGTTAACAAACTCGCTATTTTTAATTTTGTGACTTCAGAATTATTTATTCTTGTTTACTTTTTCCATGTCCAGCTCATTCATTATACGTAAAACAAGGTATGGAAAGAGTCTACCAAGTCTCGATTTATAGCCTCGTTACAGTTTCCCAAGATCATATGAGAATGTGGATAATTTTTGGAAAAGGCATAATTTATATACGTTTCAGTTATGCAGACAATAATTTCTACAAGTATTAATAAAATATTTAATCGGTCTGTTTTCTTGCCGTTTCACCTGTTCAGGTGTTGCCGTGTTTACAGCCTATAAATTCTTCACACAGAGCAAGTTTCAACGAAATATCTTTTTCACGTTTCCCGCCGAAGATGTTTTAATTACTTTTCCCGCCAGTTAATTGGTAAGTAATTAATAGGTTTCAAGTCTTAGTGGTCTAACGATTTTTCGACACTTTTGACAATGTTAAATATTATTATATATATTCTTGAAACTCGACTGGCGCTCACAAAACATCCGTATTTCGAAGAAATATTTAACTGTTGAGTTTTTGCTCAATTTTCGTAATAAAAATCGATTCAATAGTTACTTATGTATTTTAGATAGCAAGGAACGGTTCCTTTTATAATCAATGCCACGTATTCATTCACTTTTATGTTCCCTTTAATATATCGGAATTGGTAATTCGGATATGATAATTGAAGAGTATTTTCGATAGACAATATTGTCATCGAGACCAGTAATCATCGAGCCTTGCGGTTTAGAACCACTGGACTGGCACTGAACTCGCTCGTTATCGCAAGTGTAAGCAATACTACCGCAAGTACATAGACAATAACACTCGCACACGTCTAGTGAGTATTGTTACCAGAACAAATTGTTGCTAGACTGGGACCCTTCTCTTGTATCATCGACTATAGAGTGCGAAACATCTGGATCGAATTAAAACGTCTTACTAACTATTCATTAAAGTCAAAATGCTAAGATCTCATCAGATAATTATTTAAGTTCAAACATTGACTTAGATAGGGTTACGGTTGGATAATATACATATGCAACATGTTGAGAGTGGATGGCATTCGTGAAAAACCCGGGAGACGACAGGTTTACTTTTTGATTAAACATTTTACTTTAATTATTGTAATAAATTGTTCAAATTTGATTGTATAATCCTGATCTGTCACATGTGGAATTAAAGTTAACAGATATAATCTCATTTGTCTGTTATTTGTAGCAAAGTATGAAAAGTTATGTAGTAATTTTGTGGATAATTAATTTTGTATCAGAGTTACCTGAAAAATAAAATTATATTAACTGTATAATTCTTATGATATAGCAATTAAAAAGCCGCCTAATGGAAATAGTGACAATGTTTTTTTATTTTCATATTTCAGATTAAATTTTTTGATGTTTTTTTTAATTGACCGCTTTGCATTGATTTATTTGTCCTGTTATACAAAGTGGGTTTGATATTGACTTTATTCGCAAGGAAGAATATCATCCAGTATGTAATGAATAAAACATCTCAAGAAATTATCCAATGATAATGAATGACGAATGAATTGACAAAGGTTAACAAAATAGAAATATAGTGCAGATGAGTGGAAGGCGTACGAGAATATAACCAAAAAAAGTATTGTTAGATCAAGTGAATGATATTCTGAAAGAAGTAAACTCAGACAAACCGTCGACGTTGTATGGAGAAGGTGTATGCATGTGGAAGAGACGAAAAATGTGTGCCGAGATAGAAACGTCTGTTGCTTTGTCCTTTCGCCAGGGAAATGGCGTGATGGTAACATATGTATGTATAATTGGTTCCAAATTTATGTGAGTATAATTAAACCGTAAATCCGTATGCACCCTTCCTGTGCTAAAACTAGAATAAAATTTGCTATTTTTAAGCAATGCAGATATCGAAGCATTGTTCTCGCGTAGAAGTTATTATTATATTCTTCCGTTACCAAAACCTCAGATCACTATCTGCGCTATTTAAGTGATATTAATTCACATGTAGGGATAATTCATTGCTTAGTTCTAGGAAATAAGTCTGGTGTTTTGAGCTACCTAATTTCCCGTTTGTATAATATATATTCAAATTGAAAAATAAGCGATTCGTCGAGGACCCCACGTAGTGATAACAATCCACATAAATGAGCGAAATGGGTATTTACTTATCATATATACATAATAAATAGTTCCCAAATTATTCATACATGTAATCATCTTATTAAATTCAAGTTATGGAGTACTTATCAATAATTGTCGCTTGTCATTAGTTTTACAATTTTACATAAGGCCGTTCTAAATGTTATAATCTCTGTCGTTCCTCATTACTGTGGGTGGTGGATCTATAGGATGTTTTATACTATAGTATAGGTTACGACGACACGTTTCCACTTCTCTCGATCACTTTCAGTTTGCACGGCAGTTTATGGTACATGCTTCCCCCAGCAATTCCTTCACCAGATTACTCCTAGCTGGCGCTCTACCTTTTCTTCCTGGCACACTTATATGACCAATTTCTCCAAGTTTTCTAGCTGAGGTCTGAAAATGTACCTGAAAAAACACGGAATAATTTTAAAAAATAACATTGGATGCATATTGAAGACCGTCGTACCATCACATCGAACTTCTGGAATATCCATAGAGACGTTGATTCTTCTCGCACTCCACCAGATTCTCAGCGTTCGACACCATCACCACTAAAAGAATTGATTTTTGCACTTCCTCGGGCTAAATTTATTACAATTTATGATTTATAATTGACGATCTCATAGACCGCCATAGAATGGGAATTGATGGTTAGGTTCTTAGTAGACATCCATATTTTATGAACGTGAAAAATTATCATGAATTTTTCAGTGTTCATTTATGATACATAAAAAGGACTCGTCCAAAATAATAATTCAATTACATGTTATGTAAAAGTAATCAAATATTATCGTTATTCAAGTGTCGGATTTAATTTGTGAATAAACCCTTAGAAATACTGCTTCTCAAATTGCTTTGTCAATGTCACTCACGATGTTAGTCCAAAAATAGGCGAGGTCACCTGGTTTATAGCTTTGAAATGGAGCTCGTCTCTATACGTGTCAGAGCGGCATGCTGAATGTCAGTGGAACCAAGATCAAGGTATTCGGAGCTCGCGGTGGGAATACTGAAGGCGATAGCAGACTGCAAGGGGAAAGGGTAAAGCATGATAGCGAACAGTCGGTACCGGTACTGGAGCACGGCGAGTCTTACTTAGTTCGGCGGAAGTCAATTTGAATGCGATAGCGACAATTAGATTCTAGGTTTGTTGTCTGTTGCAAATATAGGTTTGTTACATTGAAAAGGTCCAAACCATGTATGGTTTTAGGACTTATCTAAATTTATCTTAATTTCTAAACGCTCGAACTGAGTAAATATTTTGTTAGGATAAATGTATTGCATTAATCGATTAGACCGATACCTATTCATAGTTAAATTTGTCAATCTACATTTTTTTGTGAAACTAGTACATCGATTAATGTATTATTTTTTTAATATAATTGCTGCAATTTTCAATGTTTTCCCCGTAAAATATAATTTCTACTTGTTAAAACTTTATCGTAACAAATTTGGAGTCGTTTATACCACTAGCATCATGAAATCAGTAGTTTTGTTCCAAATGTTGATGTACACTCCAAAAATGTTATTTTAGTGATACTTGTACACATATATGAATTGAAGGTTCAAAGATTCTTTCAAAATATAACTATCCACTTTTAAAGAAATTTTAAGTTTGTTACAAAGCGTAACATCAGAACTAGAGCAAAACAGTTACTGACAACTTCAAATGAAAACAAAATGATATGTTAATGATTTTTCAAAGTAAAAAATACCAAACACCACTTTTAAATATGACGTATGGTAGATATCACTTATGAGCGTTATTTTCGGAAAAGTTTAAAGCGAAGTAATCAATCTTTGGAAATAAGCTATATAAGTGAATGATCTCGTGACTATTTGATCTGCAACAGCCATTATATGTTATGATTTGTGACGGCCACGAAATGTGGCACTATTAATGATGATACCATTTTGGAAATGAAACAATGCTCATAATATTGACGAATATTAATCTATCGCTGTGACTCATTTGTTTGGGCGCGTATCTACAGCGCAATAACTGGTTATTTTACTCCTTTTTCCTTATTTAGATCATATGGATCCGGTGTGGTGATGGTGATGTGGATG
Source organism: Odontocerum albicorne (assembly GCA_949825065.1). Taxonomy (NCBI): domain Eukaryota; kingdom Metazoa; phylum Arthropoda; class Insecta; order Trichoptera; family Odontoceridae; genus Odontocerum; species Odontocerum albicorne. Next base: position 14,980,169 of record OX463841.1, read on the forward strand.
TCCTTGAGAGCAGAGCAGAGCAGAGCTCCGAGGAGCGAGTGTTCCTTGAGGAAGTGTATCGCATGCCGCTGCTGGATGCCTATGACATTGTTAGTAAATAAACACGGAATAATAATATGCCCTAGGAGAAATTTACCTTGCTACTTTTAAACAATTTGCATTTATATTCCAATAGCATTGTTGTTTCATTTTACTTTGTAATCCGGGGAATTGCGTTAATTCGTGTAACGTTGTAAGGAATACCGTATTAAGAATATTCTCGGTGTAGATTTATAACTGAAAATTAAGCAAGAACGTGAATTTTGACGTCAAATTTGGGATTATCTGAAATATTGAGTAAATATTATATGCCAAGCGAGCGCGTTTGTCTGGCAGTTATACGAGGGTGGTCCGATAAGTACTTAGCCTACAAAATAATAACAAAAATTTTGGAAAAGTGACGATTTATTTTTCAACATAATCTCCTTTGAGTTCGATACACTTGACCCAGCGATTCTCCAACTTCTTTAACCCGTCTGAAAAATACGTTTTCTGGAGGTCTGCAAAGTAGGCCTCCGTTGCGGCGATAACCTCCTCATTCGACTCAAATTTCTGCCCGGCGAGTGACTTTTTCAAATTTGGAAACAATAAGAAGTCGCACGGGGCCAAATCCGGAGAATACGGTGGTTGGGGCAGCAGTTCGTAGCCTAATTCTACCAATTTGGCCGTGGCGACTGCGGAGGTGTGAGCCGGTGCGTTGTCATGATGGAAGAGCACTTTTTTCTTCGCCAAATGGGGCCGTTTTTTCTGCAATTCGGCGTCGAATCGGCCCAATAATTCGGCATAGTAGAGCCTTGTGACCGTTTTGCCCTTTTCCAGAAAGTCAATGTAGATCACACCTTTTGAATCCCAGAAAACGGTGGCCATCACCTTTCCGGCCGATAGGACAGTCTTCGCCTTCTTCGGAGCACGTTCGCCGGGTGAAGTCCACTGTTTCGACTGTTCCTTGGTCTCGGGTGTGTAACAGTGTATCCATGTTTCGTCGGTCACGAAACGACGCAGAAACTCCTTCGGATTGCGCTTAAACATCGTCAAACACTGCTCTGAAGTGGTCTCACGGTTGCGCTTGTTGTCCGGAGTGAGCAAACGCGGCACCCATCGCGCCGACAGCTTTCTTATGCCCAATACTTCATGCAGGATTGACCCACGCGGTCTTTTGAGATGCCTACTGTCTCAGCTATCTCGCGCACCTTCAATCGGCGGTCTGCCAATACGAGATCGTGGATTTTTATCACGTTATCCTCCGTGGTAGCCGTTTTCGGGGCACCTGGGCGTTGCTCATCAAAAACCGACGTGCGACCACGCTGAAACTCGTTAAACCAATTTTTGACGGTCGCCATCGAAGAAGAAGAGCCACCGTACACAGCATCCAAGCGCTCTTTGATTTCGCTGCGCGATTTCCCTTTCAAAAACAAGAATCGAATCACCGACCGATATTGCTCTTTTTCCATTTTTCTCAAATCCGCGGACACGCTCGCTTCCACACGCGGTCAAAACAAGACTACGCGTCCGATTCGGCTGAAATTTTGACAGTAGCTGTCAACGAGAATGTACTACGCGATAAAAAATTGCTCTTGCGATAGTGGTGCCATCGGGCGGTGAGTCTAAGTACTTATCGGACCGCCCTCGTACTTACATCGCTATTGTATGATGCAAACATTCGCCTGACTACTCAATATAACTAAAAGCGCCGATACAAGTATGGATTATGTAAAAATATAATTAAAAAAATAGAGTTTTAAAAGTAATGTAATGTAATAGTAAATAAGTAAAATTATAATTCTGAACCTGTGTTGAGCTTTTTTATTGATCTAATAAAAACGTTAATTTACTTACTACTAGGTAAGTCCAGAAAGTAAGTGTACTGAATTTTTGTAGGTTACAATTTTTTTTATTTAAACAAAAAAATTACGTGGTTACCGTAGTACATATGTAAGTTATTTTTCGACATAGTCGCCATTCCTCTCAATGCAGGTGGTGAAGCGGGGTATCAACTTTTTGATGCCTTCCTCGAAGTAGTTTCCCGCCAACCCCTCCGTTCACTTCTCCACCCCCTCCTTTATCTCCTCGTCGGTTGAAAACCTTTTTCCACCCATGTGCAGCTTCAGAGAGGTAAAGAGATAGTAATCTGAAGATGCTAGGTCAGGGGAATGCGCGGGATGGTTCAGGACATCCCATTTAAACGAGACGAGCAGTTTCGTCTGTCATTGTCGTGCAGCAGGCAGACTCCCTTTGTCAGCATGCCTCTCCTCTTGTTCTGAATCGCCCTCCGCAATTTTTTTAGGGTCTCACAGTATCTTGCAGAGTTGATGGTCTCCCCTTGAGGCATATATTCAATTAAAATTATGCCTTGACAGTCCCAAACCACGGATGCCATGATTTTCTTGGCTGAAATTGTGGTTTTGAACTTTTTGGCGGAAGGTGAAGAGGTGTGACGCCACTGTTGAGACTGCCTTTTGGTTTCAGGCGTGAAGTGTGCAACCCAAGTTTCATCTCCAGTAACGATGGAGCGGAGAAATTCATCTCCATGGAGTTTGCAGCGCCTCAAAAACTCTTGCCCGGTCTCCGGTATTTCGCACTTGGCGGGATATTGGATTGACATTTTTCACGAAACGTGTTGTCGCGTCGGCACTTCTCAACGTACTGACCTCGAACCGGTCTCGTTGCGGAGAGGAAGGGTCAGGCTACACGGAATTGTAGCCAACATGTCGAAAATAAAATCCATCCGGTCGTGAGAGCCTCAGTACACTTAGTTTCTGGATACGCCTCGTATATTTCAGTAAATCATTTTGTTTCTAAACGTGAATACTTGTTAAGAAAGTATTATTTTGTCTAGTGTCCCTTATATAGGGTCTTTCAAATTGAGCGGTTTTAAAATTTTTTTTAAATTCTTGAATAAAACACAATTTGCTTTGATTTCAAAAAACTTTTTATTGGTCATTGAAGTATAATGTATGCCATTTAAACAATAAACAATATCCGCCAAATGTCCACCTCTTGCAGCTCCACAGATGTCCACTCTTTTGTCAAATCTTTCGATGACATTTTGGCATAATAATAATTGAGGTTCTAATTCAACAAAAACCCGAATAATTTCGTCCTTCAGCTCAGGAATTGATTGGGGGTCATTTTTATAGGCCCAGATTTTCACGTAACCCCAGAGAAAATAGTCCGACGGTGTCAGATCACATGATCTTGATGGCCAATTAACACCACCGTTTCCGGAGATTACAATAGATACAATAATTCTCAATTTGAACGCCTTGCTATATTGTATACGACTTCATTTTTATAAATGCCATGCATTACACTTCTCAAATGTCACGAGACCCAGGCAAGTTCGCGACGCCATCTGTGTTTTATCCAAGAATTAAAAAAACCGCTCAATTTGAAAGACCCTATATTTCTAAAAATACATTTGAAAAAATCCCTGCTTATAAACATTTCAAAATTTTCACTTATTATGCACGAAATAATTGTTTTATATCGAGCCCGATTTAGGGATACTTTTATGAGTGCAAGCCAAATAAAACTAATTTCTTGGATTTTTGAGCACGTACTCGTATAAAACTGTTCATATGGTGGTTACGATCTTCGCATTCGAAGAGCTCGGTATTGAACTGATGTGTAAAATGTAATTACTTAACATTTTGCATACGATGTGTTACCGTTTTGCCGGTTTTGGATTACGTTGCACCATATTCACCTATACGTATTTTCGAGTCAAGTACACCAAATGTTTCCACACAATATCAGTTAAAAATCAATGTTTCAAGATTTCGTAAAAAAGAGTAACCGATTTTTAATCAATGAAAATTTAAAATAGTATGAATTCTTAAAATATTTAATATTAAATATCTTCGACGTTAGTTTTGTGGACTAGTCTGGTTCAGTTCCAAATGGGCGATATGGTTATTTAAAGAAACGAAATTTTGTTGTGAATATTTTTACATGTTCGCTTGATAATATCGATGCAAAACTAATTTAAAATAATAATTTGAAGTAAACATTGATATTAAGAAGTTTTATCAACCGCTGAATTAACCATATCTCCTGTGCTCTGCTGTAGTAGTGGCGGCGGTTGAATGTATATATGCAGAATATGTGTATTTTCAAAGACATGTGTGAGATAACAACGCAAATATACCGCACAGCAACCGGCTATCCGATCAACAACTTGATTATCTCCCTCGTGATTTTTGTTTGTTACCTCTAAAATCGGACTCGTGTAATTCATGATATACATTTGTTTGTTACATGCATTTGTTTGTTACCTCTAAAATCGGACTCGTGTAATTCATGATATACATTTGTTTGTTACCTCTAAAATCGGACTCGTGTAATTCATGATATACATTTGTTTGTTACCTCTAAAATCGGACTCGTGTAATTCACGATATACATTTGTTTGTTACCTCTAAAATCGGACTCGTGTAATTCATGAAATACATTTGTATTATCATCTTTGAATATATCCGAAGTTGATTGGATTGGGGTTTCGTCACACTAAATTTAGTGTGGACTGGGGAATTGGCAGCTATTTCAACTAATATTTTTTTCTGACATTGATAGTTTGTTATTTCATTTAGAGCAGTGTTTCTTAACCGTATTGAAAGAATCGCCCTCTTTACCACAGTAAAATTATCCAGCCCCCCCCCCCCACACAAAAAAATGAAATTTAAAATTTACATTTCTATATATGTATTTTATGTAATTGATTTCCTACTACAAATAAAAAAATATGAGGAATACAAATAAAACACTTGATTATTTTTATAAACATTATGTATTTGTTGTCTTTTATGTCATATTAACATTACATACAACATTATAATATTATTTCAATAAAAAAAGTAAATATTTCAATATGAAATATGAAATTTTTATTAAAAAATAAAAAATAAATTTAATGAGATCCTTGAGCCTCATGTGATTGCGCCAATTTCGTAATATTAGGTTCAAATTTACTTCAATACAATCTTAAATCTCCTCTTTGGCTTATTTGTAATCGATTTCGTGATTTTTTTAATATATGCATTACTGCACTAAAACCCTTTTCCACTAAATACGACGAAGGAAATGCTATGATAGGTAACATAATTTTACTTCTTTCCACAGAAGAGGGTATCGATGGCGAAAACGAACCCAAAAAGCATCATAATCACATTGATTGAATATTATTTTGGCTTCACAGTAATTTTGTAGCTCAATAAACTGCTCTTTTAAATTTTGACTGACACTTTCTACATCTGATAAAAATGGATGAATTAACCAAGCTGGTATTACAAGTTCCTGTAAGTCTTTGAATCGTATTATCATATCTTCGATAAGGACGTCAATGTGGCTACAGTATGTTTCCAAATCAGAATCCTCGAGCATATCTTCTTTTAATTGTTGTAAAGAAGGAAACTGATGGTATTCTTGCCGACAAAGATTATTTTTATATAATTTAAGTTTACTGGTAAAGCTCAGTAAAACTCCTCTGGCTTTAATAAGGCTGATATTGTTTCCTTGAAGTTTCAGGAGATTTTCATTCATCTTTTCGAATATATCCGAAAGATAGGCCACATCATTCAGACACAACGCCCACTCGAACTCCTGCAGCGCCCCCTAAATGCTAAAAAATTATAAACGCGCCCCGCCAGACTTCTAAAACGCCCACAAAGGGGCGCTGGCGCCCCGGTTAAGAATCACTGATTTAGAGTAATTCAAAACGTCTTACGATAAATGTTTAAGTTGTGAAAGTAATTTAAGAGCTAGAACATACGTTATTTTAGGAATAAGATGTCTTCGCAGATTGCAGACGTATTATTTGTTTATTTACAAAATTAATCCTTAGAAACTAACAAAACTAAACACTTAAATGTCCTCGGCATATCATATTAACAATTATAAAACAATGATAACGTATCAACATCTTCCGATTCATGTTATGTTTTTAAAAATATGCTGCATAAAAATACCAATGTATGGTATAGTACAACATTGAAATAAAAAAAATCAATTACAAATTATTAAAATAAAATCAACAATGTAAGACTTGAGTATGAAAAAAATATATTTCTCTCAAGCACAACAAGAAATAAAATAATAATAATTAGGATAAAATAGAAAACCAATCTCCGAGATTGAGGAACTCTCCTGAACTCAACATCATCTCCTGAATTCAATACATTGAAAAAATCCACCTAATCAGATATGGAATTATCCAGTTCTTGCATTCTGACGATTGATGAATACATTGTTTTTGACTCGAGCAGTCAATTGTAAAAGATTTTCGGTATTTCTAGCAGGAGTGTGAATGTATAAAAAAACCGTTGTCTGCTTAAAAATATTCTTAATACACTCGTTATTAGATTATACGAGAGTGATAAGAAAACACATGACGTTTTACTTATTAGGAGGGGTTGGTGTTTGAGTTGGAAAAAGTCCTATTTCAATAGATATACTACCTTGATAAAAAAGTTTTAGGACCGGCCACCGTGTGGCGCTGTCAGTCACCCGATTGGAATTCTTTTTTTTTGTTAGGTTACTGCATCTATCATTGACACTTCCTTTCAAATTTCAGCGTCATAGCTTGACATTTGTAAAAGTTACGCTGTACTGAGTACATCTAGATACCTTTGTGCGTGTTTTCGATTGTTTACAAGTTTGAAAATGGCATCAACTGTGCATCAACGAGTTTGCATTAAATTTTGTGTGAAAAACGGATTTAACGGTCCGCAGACCTTGGAAATGTTGGAGAAGTGTTTTTTGGTGGCACGAACGCTTCAGAAGTAGTCGTGAGTCGGTCGAGGATGACGAACGCAGTGGCAGTCGAAAACCGATGAAAACATCGATAAAATCAAATTGACCACCAGCGAGCTGGCAGAGGACTTGAATATCGCTTATGGATCCGCTCAAGACATTTTCGTTAGTGATTTGGGCCTCAGACCTGTCGCTGCAAAACTGGTGCCGAAAGACCTTAATTTTATGCAAAAAAAGGACCGCGTTGAAATCGCGAAATACATGATTTCCATGAGTTTTTGACTAAAAACAACACGACTACTATCCAGCTGCCTTTGAATTTAACTTTTTCCTGTTGAACCGACTTAAAAAACCGCTTCGCGAAACGCGTTTCAGCACCCGAGAGGATGTCATGAAAAAATCGAAGACGGCTCTGATGGACATACCGAAAATTGAGTACCAGCGGTGTTTCGAGGATTGGATCAAGCGCTGGCGTAAGTGCGTTGCAGTCGATGGGGAGTACTTGGAAGAGGACCATATCGATTTTGATGAATAAACTTGTATTTTCGATTTTATGAATAAAGTCCTAAAACTTTTTGATCAAGGTAGTATACATAGTATGTTATAATAATGCATTGATATTCGCTCTTTGTAAACCTTCCAAACTACGTTTAATTTCTACTTAAATATAAAACATTCCAACAGCTGATCATGTCTATGGTAAGTCATGTCATAGTATCTGGTATTGAATCGTCAAATCTATTTAACTGAAATCAGTCTGTAGCAGCGTGTTTTTTGGCGAGTGTGCATTGTAATCGCACTTCCCGGTTTCCATGCAACCTTGAGGCGGCCGTCTGCACCCACCGTTCGGCTAGCTAACTTGTGCTCCGCTCCGTCCTGCTCTAGAATGGGCCGTGCAGGATGTGATATACGGCACGGCTAGTTTTATAAGTTTATCTGTATCTGTATTTCGTCAGTTTCAAAAATAAAATTATAAATAAATGTTGATTATTTTTAATTGTAGCTATTGTAGCAATAATGTATCATCGACTCCTTGTAAAATACTGTTTCAAATAAGGCCGTTATCTCTCATTTCACAATAGAAGGTTCCAACAAACTTTACTCGCCTATAACTGGCGTTATTCGTTTACAATTTTATTTTATTTTTATTTCAACGGTCAAAAGACCTTTCTGATACAAAGATTAAAAAACAACAACCAATAGAATTTAACATTGGCATCTAAACAGTGTTTAACATTAGGAAAAAAAAACAGTATAAGTAGAACAAAATAACAAAGCAAATCTATACAATTCAATCAATTCATCCCGGCAATAACAAGTATTTCACTTTATTCCTGTAAGTAGTCTTAAGTCAAATTAAAATCCATACAATGCCATATTGACTATCCAATCTGTCCAGTCTTGTTATGTAAGAGTTTTACAAAAAAAATTGTCGCAACCGCTCGGAACAAAACATTTAGCGGCTTTGCACATTTGTCTTGAAATCGCTTCAAGTGATGTTTTTGATTGCATTGATTTTGTTACTGAAAATAATAGGAGTAGAAAAAATCCACCAAGTAGCTGTCTATAATAATAAAACACGAATTCAAATTACCCGCGGGTGGTCTGACATCTGCCTTTAAATATTAGATGCAAATATGCAGTTTGACGAGAAGCATTTAAAGCGCAGATGTTTTGCTAGTCACGAATCGTGCTCGAGTTTTCGGTTCAAATTAAATATATTGAAAATCTTCGAGACGTTGCTCGTTAGTTTTCAGCGAATTGTCATGACTTTTCAGTCTATGGTGGGTCAGTCAGGGTCGCTCGATAACTCGGCTCTCTTCATCCGTTTCGGCGATCGTGCCTTGTACGTTAAAATGTTATGTAATACTAAACGTAACGTAAGTACACCAATGTCTCTATCATCAAATAATTAACGATTACCGAAAGACTTTCGATAACACGCAAGATTTTTGACGATCTCCGTGGCCTAGTTGGTAGTCTTCTACCATTGAGGTTGCGGGCTCGTTTCCTGTTGGAACCCAGATTTTCTTAAAAAAGGCCAATCTGCTTTACAGTTAAGGCCGCATAAATATCTTTCTTGGTTGTTTGGAAGAGATTGTCGCATGGCGATGATACCACAAGGTTGTGCTATGTACAACGAAAGTGTAATGCATGATTTGTTCGGGCACTGTTAAACTGCCAGTTGTAGTGCGCCGCTATAGCAATAATAGTGGGTTCGAGTTCCCAGTTAAAGCTCCCTTGATGAGATTTTGCTCTATAAACGGCGCTATATAAAATTGTCCTATGGAAAATAAAAACGATCTTAATAAAGTTTAGGCATGTTGCAAGAACACGGAAAGTCTTGAAAAGCTGGTGATTACGGGGATATTGAGGGAATACGAGCAAGAGATAGGCCTATAAGATTGGCAAATAAGCGCTGCATTCAACATGCCCCAGGATCGGTTGTTGGAGACAAATGGTTCACCAAGTTACCGAGGTGAAGACATTGCCGAGGACCGTGACGTTCACCACTGAGCACGTGATGTAAAATATGAATATTAAACGTTAACGTTGGAAGCTCAATTTACGTTAAATTATATCTTCATTGTAGGTATATTGTAGACCGAACAAATTCGGTTGTCTAGACCAATATTTTGAAGTAGCCTGCCTTATCGCATGAAATATTCTTCCCCTGGAATGTCGGAAGTCTGAGGACGTTGATAACTTGATAAAGCTACTTAAGGCGGACACCTTACGAGAGATCCTATAATGTAAGGAAAGTCACTAAACAGTGTTATAAAAAAGTTTAGTTATATATTACTTCGTTGCTACATTAGTAATTTCTTCCAACCAACTAGAAAGTTAAATGTCACTCTACTTCTATATTGGATCATTACGCTTATGGAGCTACAAGTAAGTATTCGCTCGACATTATATCTCTTAAAAAATCTTCGGATAGAGCCTGAGGAATTCATCTTATGTTTTCTTATCTGATCATCCGAAACATTTTTAAGAGTTATTTAAAAAAAAGTATATTTCCAATATAAAAATGTAATATTATGTTTTTATAAAGTATACAACTTATTGTAAAAGTATGCCTATTCTGAAAACGGGGGGACTACTTGAAAACAATTTTCGGTGAAATATATACATTAATATATTATTTATAGTTAAGGCATTAACGTTGTGGAGGTTTAAAGACATAGTAATTTGTTTTTATCTAACACTGTTTATTCCACTTTTTGTAACGGTATAACCCAGGGTTATACCGTTACAAAAAGTGGAATAAACAATGTTTGATAAACAAATTACAATATACATTAATACGTACGATCACGCCATTTCCCTGTCGGGAAAGGTAGATAAAACAGTTCGCATAGAATTTTCTATCTCGACACACATCCTTCACCATTTATACATCCACACACCTTCTCATACAGCTCTTACGATTTCTCCGACTTTTTACATTTCCTTTTTTTTTCAAAATACAATCCACTTGCTCCACAAACATTACATTGTAGTTCCGATAGTCTTCAAAGTTCCGATCACATTGCCTTGTTACGGAAAAAGGGCGTACACCTCATAGTGCAAATTAGATAGCAAGGCCAAAAATCTATAATTTACGATTAAAATCTGAACATATATTTTGTCTTAGCTAATTTTCGATTCAAACAATGAATTGAGATTTTGGTATATTTTCATAAACTCGTCACTGCCCATCCTGTGAAATGTTAACGTTGAGGGTTACACTCAGTTGCCCAGATATCAATGGGAACCTGCTGTAACGTGTCGATATTTTATTTTTTATCCGAGTTTATTGTTAAAATGTTTTTATATCTTAATTTTACGTTGTATAATCCTTGCTGGACGTGTTATTTCCATTATATTTTTACGTTCCCTTGTGTGGTGGCTCAAATTGGGACTTTGATGCTTTTTAAGTTCTAATCACAGTAAACGTGCATCATTAATGAATGATATGAAAGTTTCCGTTTGTAATGAGAAAAGTTTTTACTGTACTGTAAAATTTCTAAGTATAAAAACGTATTTAAAAAAGCATATAAAATAGTAAGTTTTACTACATAACGTTAACGTTTCTGTTGTACGTATAAATTTGTCATTTCTGAAATGATTACTTCTTAATTTCATTAAAATAAAGATGCTTTCTTTTTCATTTTTTTCAGTCGTATCGTCACACTTTCTTTTCAGTCTTTCTTCTCACTCATTCTATCAGATTTTTTTCGTACAGTTAACTTCATTTAAGTCAGATTCTCAACTTTTGTTTGTGCTAACTTGACCACAACTCTTTTCCTTTTTTAATGTCTTTTACAACCATTCGTACTTATTGTTCCATTCACATTTTCCAACTGTTCGTTATTCTCAACTGTATCAGACTCATCGTTGTTTCTACTACTTACAAACTCTCATACAATTCTTCGAAATATTCCAACCATCTCGAACGAACCATTCCTTATTCTGTCCCTTCCCTTTTATTCTTATTTATGATTCCACTCATACCACCCGTACATTTTTTCCTCTCATTTAATTTACTTCCTTCCAATATATTTCTATGAAATTAAATTAACAACGATAATTTTGTCTTAACGACATCTATTCAAAAAATATGAAACTACTTTCCGGATAATCTAATACTATTTTTTAACAAACCAATCGTTCAGTTTCCTCCAGAAAAGTATTGAATAATATATGTTCATTTCAGTGTCCAACGCTGTCGATTCGATAGTTAATTTAATGCGGCCAACACCTGCACATAAGTAAAGCATGTCTTTTCTCATGGCAAGGAAACCGCTAAATCGTAGTGTCTTTAAATATTCGATTATAAAAGGGGTTTTGTCCACCATGTGCGGTCAATGTTCATAATTTCAAACAGGTCTTGGAAAGCAGCGTGTCTAGTATCCTGACACCTGCCCAGGCAAATGTGTGGAGCGGCGCTCCTTATTAGTTGACAGGTGAAGTCTTAATACGTCATTGCCTCAAAAATATCGTCCATTATTAATGTGTAATTTTATTCTGTTGTAACGCAACATATGATGGCGGTGATGCAATCAAGAAATTAACATAGACAATTTCCTCCCGGCAATGTGCGCCTTTTATCGTGGATGTCGCCTTAATGTGTTGCTGCTGTATCGCTGTCAACCTACATGGCTTTTGCTTCAGTACGAGATTTCGTTTAAGCCTTGCACCTCAATCTGGTCTTAAATATTATTCCCTTCCATAATTATTCATGTAGAGTTAAAAAAATGCATGTTTCTTTCGTTTTCAATTGAAATTGTCAAAGTTTACTAAATTGTTTGTTTTTTTCTCAAGATTGATTGATGCTCAAGAGAACGAAATATGTTATTTAAATCTTGCTTTTTATTATTCGAACCATTTTTTGTACAATAATTATAAACTGCAAGATTGTATTAAAGTAAAGTTGAAGCAATAATATCACATTTTGGAGTTAGTTGAAGATCACCTACTTTTAGATTCGAATCAAGTTTTAATATTCGTAGTTTGGAAATAATTAGTAATATAAGTTAACTGGCATATATTGCTATGAAAATATGAATGGAATGTCAGCCAATATTCCCTCTTATTGTTTTTAACCAGCAGGACGAAATGGAATCTTTGGTTCGGCAGTTAATATCTGATTTTTATTAATACTACTTAATTATTTATGTAACTAAAATTTACAGGCCAACACTTTAAAACGGTAGAATTTGAAAACGTACCTTTTATTGTGTATTTTCAGTTAAATACAATCATCATGTTTAGAAAACAAATATAAGGCTGTTTTGAATAAAATGAAGATCGTTCTGAGATGGTTTGAGCACGTGGAACTAATAAATGAAGAAAGATTAACAAAAAAACAGTGCAAAGGCGAGGTATAGGAAGATCAAGCGAAGTACGGTTGGATCAAGTGTTTATTTTAAAAGAATGTTTATTTTAAAGGAAATGTAAAAAGTAAGAGAAATCGTAGGAGTTGTATGAGAAGGTTTATAGGTGTAGAAGAATGTCTGGTGTTATATCCTCTCTGCCTACTCCGATAGGGAGACGACGTGATGGTATGTATGTATAATTTATTTTAAGCACTATCAAAAAATTTTAATTTTTTAGAAATAATGCAGGAACGGGGAATTCTTTATAGTGCGTGGCATTTGAGCGTACATCCCGTGATGTATTTTAAATTGAATTTCTTAATATACATATCTTCAGTGTCTAATTTTCAGTATTTTATGTAATGCGTGAAAATAATTCATGCTCATTTAAGTGTTAACATTTCAAATGTTTCTTTTATCAAATTTAATTTAGACTATAATGCTGAAACACATTGTTGGTGGTTGAACGATGGCAATAATGAGAAACAAAAAGAGTTTTTTTCCAATGAACTATTCTGTAATCTAAAAATGCCGTCAACGCCCTTTCTGTTCATGGGGTTTCTGATCTACCAAACAATCTACAACCTATAACGTTTACACGGATAGTGTGGCTGACGTATTTACGTTGAATTTAATCTGAAATTTTGAAAAGTTGAAAAACGTAATTAATATTAAAACAAATTAATATTTTAACTCGAAACGTTTTCATACTTGTGTTAAATTAAATTTCAACATTTGTTAACAGTTTTGAAAGTCAAAAAGTTATATTCGTCGAATGCGTAACATTCTGATTTAATCTCAGTTTGAATGGAATAATAAATACACTTAGAATAGGCATTATTTTTAGATTTGGCCATTTCCGTGGGGCTCAGGTATTGGGTCATCTTGATTTGGGATTTTGTTGACATTGAATGAATTATTCCCTTGTTCACCCACCGCTGTTCACTAACGTGCTCGTTTCTTTTATATTGTATGTTACACATATTCACTACACAATTTTATGGTATTATTATTTAAATTCACATTTGAGTCACATTTGAGATTAATTTTTAATTAACTAGAATATAAATCCTTTGAAAAGTAGGTTACATATTATATTTGTTGATTTAAAACAATTTTACTGTTCATATTAACTTGAATAAATATACTTTGAAAATAAGTTAGGACATGTATATACAGTAGCCGGCGGTAAGTAATACACATCGGGCTCAAGAAAGATACTGTCGGCCATAATCGGCTAACTTCGGCTTTGTAGAGCGCCGTCTCTGTCATTCATACACGTGTTCCGTCGCGATTTGTCAGTCGTCTAGCGTTCTAGGGACAGAGACGACACTCTACAAATCCGAAGTTAGCCGATTATGGCCGACAGTCTCTTTCTTAGTCTCGACGTGTATTACTACCGCCGGGTACTGTATATATTTTACTCTCAATAAAAAACTTTATTTTTATTTATTTCTCTTTTCCAGTTTTTAAAATTATATTTACGTACCGCAATCCAGTATGCGACAGATTGCCCGTTAAGTGTGATTATTACCAACATACACGTTTATTTTGACACTCCAGATTCTCAAAAAAATATTAAAGGACATTATCTAATTCTGGATTACTACCTGAAATAGTGGTTGATACATATCTTTGAAGATGTAGTCAAAAGTATCAACCATAAATCAATGTTATCAATCCTAGAATGACTTTTTTTTTTAATATTTCTATATTTTTTACTTGTTAGTATTTTTTTAGCTGTGAGTAGTTAAATAAGCAGTCGCGGGCAGACAGCGACGTTACCAACAGGAGGTGAAGAGTGGTTTATGGCGGTGGCTTCCCTTCAGGCATACTATAATCCCAGAACGGTAATGTGATATGGCGAGTATATGGCGCTATCAAAGCATATCCTACTGCTACCCGCAGGGGAGATGCCCTTCTTAAATTTCGAAGAAAAGAATCTGTCTAAGATAAAAAAAAAACGAAATGAAACCAACTGACGATGGGCAGCATAGTCAGTACTAGACAAAGGTGGAGAAGAGGGACAACGAAACGACTTGAATTAAGACAGTGTAGTCATGTTACTCTCACTGTAATATTGCGATATGGATAGCAACGCGAGACTACCACATTATCTTTCCCTAGTAATCACCATGACTGGAAATATAAGAACTGCCACGCAGTGATTTTTCAAATGTTTGCAGTGATTTTTGTAAAATTTGATTGATATAACTTTGTACTGCATTTTATTTTTTGTGCCCAAGTAACACGTAACTATTATAGCATTTCTAATATAAACGAGTACGTTTTAAATGCGGGTTTGTACAAATGATTTTATAAAATATAACTGTTTGTACATTTTTTTCTTCTTTCGTATTGTTACCTTCTCTTCGTTCCGCACTAGTATTACGAATATTTGGAAGTGTGTGACCGAGGGAAACAGTTGTCTCGACAATTATCGATCCTTCGGGTTTAGAACAACTACAGTGGACACTTCACTCGCATTTAGTTGCAAGTATCGGCAACACTACCACTCGTGGAAAAGTAACATTTTTTTTTTACCTGGCGAGTTTATTGCCATGTGGCAATCTCTTTCAACCAACCAGAAAGATGTTTTTATGAGCCCTAAGTGTTAATCAGACTGGAATCCTATTTAAAAAAAATCTGGGTTTCAGCGGGGATCGAACTCGGAATCTCCGGATCGGCAGACAAGTGTCTTACCACCAGGCCACGGAATCTTCAGTGACTAGCGATAAACTTCGTTAAATATACTGGGACTGTTGTTTTTTATATGTAACTCGTATTTTTAATGTAACATCGTGAACCAAATCGAAAGAGGGTGGAATTTAAGAGTTTTACCAACGAGGCCACAAAGGACACATTTAGGACATTTGGAACGGTTTGAATGCATTTTTCACCTTTTCTTTTATTCCATTCATAATCGAATACAAGTAATAAATCAGCTTACAAAGGACACAGACTGTCATGAGCATTCACTTAGTCATATTCTTAATCGGCAAGATAAATAAATATTGTGGGCTGAACAAAGTGAACGAAATACTATTATTGTCTAATAATCAGCGAAGTAATTGCGAATATATCTATATTCCGTAGGCTCATGTACTCGTACCTACCTACCTACGTCCACTTATCTCGGCATTGCTGCAAGCTGTATCCGGTGCGGCGGACTAGACTCGTCCTCCTCACCCCGTCACTCTTGTCAGTCTCCGAATGAAATATCCTATTTCAAATAAATAATACCTCAAATATAGATTGGCCCACCAAATATGCGTATTCATCCTCGTTGATTATTTTTTAACGATTGCGTTTCCTCTATTTGAGATTAAGATCAGTGCACACGGCAGAGTATGATATAACGTATACAACGGATCGTTAAGTGGTAAAATACGGGTTATTGTATGTGCGATAAAATCCTTTATTGTGGGTGTATATATTATGTTGCTTGAAATAAAGTAACAGTTATTGACGCAATTTTTTTATTTTAAATATAATTTTTTTTGACCATTTTGGTTCCTGCTTTGGAATTGCCTCTCTTGAGATATAAACTTACAATTGTATGTATATCAATCTTTTCGGGAGTTTTCCGAGGAGACCGTCGTATGTGGTATTTTGGTATTCGCTTCGCCATCCGTTTTACAGGGGATCGCCGTTGTCCTTTTTCCTCCCCTGCTTGACAATTGCGCATTCTTCGCACATTTCACGTTTGGGAGAAATTTTTATTCTGTTCTTTTGGGTTTAATACATGTTTTGTTAATTCATAACAACAACAAATATCGCTGTACCTTTTTATAGCGCTGTTTCGTAACACAATTTCACCATTAGAGCGTTTTGATTTTGAATTGTTTCGATAAAAAGACAGCTCATAAGCCTCAATTCAGGTGGAATAATTCCTGAAAGTTTGTTTAAAACCAGAATGCCACTATTGAAATATATGGTATGTGCACCATTTGCCCGACTGTTGTGACAATCTCAGATATTTGGACAGTTGTTGAGATTTTTATTACATAATACTGATTGATGTAGGATGATAAATCCAATGGGGCTGGTTAAGAAAACCCTGAGATAATGAATTGGTTAAGATCACCGTTCTCAAAATCAAAATCCACTTCAAAACTCTTAAAATCAAATCTTGGAATTTATAAAACGTTATTTCGTAACACCTGTCACCCTAACAGCGCTCCAAAAAAATATCTTAGGCGGCTATGTAGCCAGTAAAATCTTACTTTGATATCACGTATAACTTTTTTAAATGTATTTCATTGATTTTAAATATTCTGTTTAGTGGTCATATAACATATAATAATAAATGTGTAGAAATAAATTTTATTAAGTTAGTTAAAATACAAAATTATTAACACCTAATCAAAATTTGATGGGGAACAGTAGGAAAATGGGAACGTCACACCGAGGAAATTTTAAAAACATGTCTTTGAAAATCGAACAAATAATTTCATTTAAAAAAATCAAATCTTTTGTTTATGATGAATGAAATTTTGCAGAATTTAAAGTGTTTTTATTCCAATACGAAGAAACAAATGTTTGGATCACCTGAGCCTTGGTCTGTCTCAAGTTTGTAATATATGTATGGTAAGTAGTATGCATGTACGAGTACGTACTGTTTTCTGATATTTTTTGTATCATACGTATGATTCATGTTGATGTTCATACTTTTTGTGACGTGTGAAGTTGATTTTATATTCATGCGCACTCAAAATTCTAATTTGAGTATTACTGTTGTAACTTTTCAATGATAACATTTTCTTAATAATTAACTTAATTTTAACTTTTTAGGTAAATAGAAAATATAAAAAATGTCCATCGGGACGGGCCTTTGTGGACAATTGACATCATGTCACGCTCTCGGGCATGCACGACCCGCTCGTGCAATCGATTTTCTTTATTTCTAACCCCTTCCCGTTAACTCCGGCTGCCGGGCCTCCTCCGATTTAGCTCCGCCACTCGCCGGTTCTATTCCTGAAATAGCCGCGATTATGATGATTTGGCGAAAAAAGGAAGTTTCAGCAATGTCAGTTTCTTATGATTGTTTCTTATCATTGTAAAAAACAAACACTATCATATTGTCTTCTAAAAATTAAATCTCGAAGTAAATTTTTCAACCAATTTTGTAAGGTTGTGTATGAAACATTTTTCCTGTTTTTTTTTTAATTTTCAGAATGGTTTGCGTGTTTCTGTCGTAATATTATTTTTTCTTTAAAGTTAGCAGACTTGGACAGAATACTCGTATTAACTAAACATAATTTTTTTTGTTATATTCTTTTTATTTATAATTTTATATTTATATATTTTTTAAATTTTTGAACAAATACGTTAAATGGAAAGCACTGCAATTTACCGTTTATTGATTATCAATGAAATAGTTTTTTGGTTGTATACTATCGATTTAAGAATGATTTTTTTATTGTGATGAAATTATTATACGTTTATTTATAATATTTTATCTAAAAACATTTTTTTTATAATTCGCAATCCATATTATGTATACAAATCGCAAAAAAAAGTGATGAAATTTTCACGTCACAAAAATTATGCAAAACAGTGAATTCATTGAGCTGACTGGAAAATAATTTCCGATTTCTAGATCTAATTCAAACGCAATTTTTTTTATATTTAGATGTTACTTGCTCGTGGAAGGTGCTCGTGCTTATCGATATTTTCAGTATCCCGACAATCTCTCGTGTCGTAGAACGCTGGTTATTTTCCATCAAAGCCTTGATTTGATCGTAATCAGTTGTAATTGGCCTTCCAGACCAGACACCTTAAATTTTATCCCATTACGGATTTTTTTAAACGATATTTGACACACAATCGTTTTTTTTTATTTGTTTCATCTAGAAAATTACGCTAAAAAAACCGCACAAGCAATTTAGACAATGGCTAAAATATGCGCTTGACTATGGCTTTTCATAATAATATACATCGAGCACATTTAGAATGAAGTTAGCAACGAAAATGTTTCTTAACGACATCTATACGAGAAATACAACACTTCTTTCCTAATAATATTCGAGATACATACTCGTATGTGTAAAGCAAACAAAATATAGTAGTAATACAACCAAAGAATGCAAAAGGTTTCACTCCTTATTAAAAATTTACTTTTGGGTCTTTAGACCCATACACATGGTCAAACATGACACCAGTTGAATCTAAGCGTTGCTCTCGTAACAACGAACCGGGATCATTCTCACTGAAGTCTCGAGATAGGAGGTACAAACATGACACCAGTTGAATCTAAGCGTTGCTCTCGTAACAACGAACCGGGATCATTCTCACTGAAGTCTCGAGATAGGAGGTACAAACATGACACCAGTTGAATCTAAGCGTTGCTCTCGTAACAACGAACCGGGATCATTCTCACTGAAGTCTCGAGATAGGAGGTACAAACATGACACCAGTTGAATCTAAGCGTTGCTCTCGTAACAACGAACCGAGATCATTCTCACTGAAGTCTCGAGATAGGAGGTACAAACACGTGACGCGGGAATTAATGTAATTAGTGGAATAACAAAGTAATTTATTATTAAATATTCTAATATGGAGATCCAAAAAATTAACGCCGAAATCTTTGATGAAATGATAATACGTTTTTTAATTAGATTTTTTTGATAACACCAATGAACTTTGATATAACACGTGAGCGTTAATATTTACCTAGAACTATTTCTAACATAACTCACACTTTTTTCATATTTATTATACTTCTTGGAACTATTTCGAAAATCTTCAATCTATGTTTGAAATGAAAGAAAAAACAAGTTTTGGTACGATAATTCAAAGTTTTTGTGGATGTTGTGTCGTAATAATATGCTGTTTTATCGAATAAGGAAAATAATATACTAATTAATACGTCATTGATTAGTTAGTGTGAACGCTTCCTTAATGTCTTCCATTTTTTTTTGTTTATAAAAAGGCGACAGATGCTTCTTAAATTGTGATTTAGGTCTTAATAAAATATGCTTACACTTTTTTCCATCGCTGGTTTGTTATTATACCTATTTCGTTGATTTTTTTATAGATGTGTCTGAATGACGGAATCGATATTTTATTCACTTATTTATTTTTCAACCGTGCAATAAAATCCCTTTCAGATTTCAAAAACTATCTTATTAACTTATGAATAACTACCATTCTTTGACATTGAACTCCAAATTTAAAAAAAACTCCATATAGAATCAAAAGGTGGTTACAACGATGTAAAATTAGCTTAAATACAAGCGTGTTCATGTGATTTTTTCCAATATAATTTTTATTAAATTGCTTACGTTATAAGTATATTATTGAATATCATTATTGATAAATTTAAGTGAATACATCGTTGGATACAGAATATTGCAAAAAAATTATACACACTTTGAATGATTAGAAATACAGCATTTATTAAGGTATATCTAGGATTAAAACTTCGAATTGAAGAAGACAGGTTTAGACTTTTTTAGATATCGTGCTCAAATTGATGGCGTTTCTAGTCTATGCACCGTTGATAACGTGGAATCGTAACATCTTGAATAATTTGTTTTGATATTTGGGCGCATACTCTTTCAATAACTGCTTTCAATTAATTAACTGTTGCCAGTTTTGTGCCTTAAACTTTATCTTTGATGAATGCTCATAAAAAAAGCATATTGGCGTGAAGTCTAGAGTTATATACCTGACAAACAATTTATACGAAATTACATGCTGTACGAATACTGTCGAAAAAATAATGCAACAACTGCAACTAAAAACATTTGCGACACATTTGGAGAATGTTTAACTGTTCGGCAATGCCAAAGGTGGTTTGAACAATTTAAAAGTAGTGATTTTAATCTAAAAAACAAAGTGTAAATGGATGATGACGTATTGCGTACACAGATCGAATCAAATCCATCA
Organism: Odontocerum albicorne; assembly: GCA_949825065.1. Lineage (NCBI taxonomy): Eukaryota > Metazoa > Arthropoda > Insecta > Trichoptera > Odontoceridae > Odontocerum > Odontocerum albicorne. The sequence goes on from OX463841.1 coordinate 15,000,709, forward strand.
CTGAATGACTATACGACAATTAACCGACAAGCTTGGATACTCAAAATCTAGTGTGCAACAACATCTGAAAAAAATCGGCAAGATTGTGAAGCAGGGTGTATGGATACCGCACGATCTAACGAATGAGACCAAAGCGGTGCGCAAGCGCATATGTGAAGATTTAATCGAAAAAGAGACAAACGTTTCGTTTTTACACCATTTAGTGACCGGAGACGAAAAGTGGGTGCTATATTCGAACCAACGACGTAAACGCCAATGGCTTTCAAAGGGGCAGGTAGCAAAACCGACCCCTCGACCGGGTCTAACTGTAAAAATAGTACTTTTGAGTGTATGGTGGGATGCAAAAGGCATAATTTATCACGAAGTCCTTCCTTACGGTAAAACAATTACGAGTGAAGTATATAGTACAGTGCCCAACTCAAAAATTTGAATGCAGCAAAAAGGCTAAGAGACCTGGTTTTTTTAATCGACATTCAATTTTATTGCAACGCCCGACCCCATACATCGACGATGACTGAAAATAAAATAAAGGAGCTTGGATAGAAAACTATTCTTCACTCGCCATATAGTCCTGATTTGGCTCCTTCAGATTATCATTTATTTAGATCTATGCAGCATTATTTAGCTGGGGGAAAAATCGCACTTTAGACGTGAAAAAAGTCATCGAGGAATATTTTGCGTCTTAATCTACTAAATTTTATTATGACGGTATTTAAAATTTGTTAAATAGATGGAAAAAGGTTGTGTCTACCGAAGGAGAATATATTGTATCGATGTAATAAGAAAATATTTTTTTTCCGATCTACCTCTTTAAAAAAAAAACGATATTTTCGTCCGGACAACCTAATATATAATATATATATTTGTGTCTGTAAATGGTTGATTGTTTCAATTTACATGTATATTTTACTAATCGCACATTTATAAGGTGTCAGAATGATAAAAAATTACCAAAACAAATATACAGTGTAAATGTGAGTGGTAGAAGAAGATCAAGGAAAGGATGGTTGGATCAAGTGTGCTATTTTGAAAGAAGGAAATGTAAAAGTCAGCGATATCGTAGGACCTGTATGAGATTGTGATGGATATAGAAGAGGCGAAAGATGTGTGTCGCGATAGGAAAGTCTGACGCTCTCTACTCTCTGCATATCCCAACAGGGATTCGGTGTGATGGAATGTACGTATGTTTGTAGATATCAGACTGAAGGCCGTAACATGTGGAGTAAATTCACTTATAAACATTGCAAGTTATTTTTTCAAACATTGTTTATTCCACTTTTTTGTAACGATATAACCTTACCGGTTTCAAGGCTTTCACCTCATCTTCAGGGGTGCACAAACAAGACTAACTTCTGTTCGAACTGCCACCGATATACACGCTTCAACGATTGGGGACTGAGGGGCAAGGGAGGCATGGGACTATCTCGGTCAGCAGCGGAGAGATTTTTGGAATATATGTATTTACCAGATGTTCGGATCGATGTACTGACTTAGAAATTTCTAGGGCCTCTAATCTGTCCAATTTATTTCAGTTACTACTGATATGTAAGAATTTGGCATCATCGATAGAAAATGTGTGGATTTCACCGTGACAATGATAAGCCATTTTAGAATAAATTAGAGGACTTGTTAAGGCGGATTTGTGTTCACGAAATCTCTTTTCACTTATAAACTATTTGACTACTTATGAAAATTATACACGAGAAACATTGTGTTTATTTTTTACTTTTCTCTTTCCCCCCTTCGTTACATTGAGAAACTGCGAATGGAAGCTACGTTTATTATGTTCCCTTCCACCCAACCCACCCACTGACCGCTTTTCCTTTGCATCCCGTGTCCCATTTCTCCATTGCGGAGGAAAGCTCTTGACCTCGGCCTAGTTTTCTCTTTCCACACAGGTTTCATCACTCGATTCACTAACTCCACCTGTATTTTTCTCCTGTAATATGTTCAAATAAAACGTTTATATTATTCAAAATTGACGACTTCCGTGGCGTAGTTTGTGAAACGCTTGTAGCTGCCGATTCCCGTTGGTTTTCAATGTTACCAGGACGAACATTTTTTTTTCTTTATGTCACGCTATCTTGATTGTCGTGTAAAATGACGTCGGTTTTATAGGTTTCATTTTTCCCCCTCTTTTCTTTATTCCATGGGAAAAGTTTGTAATGTCAGAAAACGTCATGTTATACAGATATTTCGTTTTTACAGATATTTGACACGTGTAATCCTTAGTTTTACAGTCAAACCTCGGGTCACGAACGCCTCTAGTCACGAACAAATCGGCTTATGAACACAATTTCCTAACGAATTTTGACTCGACATGTGTACAATACCTCGGCTCACGAATTAGTTGTAACGGCGCATTACGCAATTACGCATTAGTTCTCAGGTGCGCGCGTTGTGAACATTGTTTGTCTTTGCGTTCGTTGTTCTTGATACTTTTTTTATTTATATAATATACAGAGTATATATATGTAATATATTTTGCATTAAATTGATAGATAAACTTTTGGCTTATGTACCGGACGATTATTAACGCCATCGTAAATTAAGATTGTTTTCGGATCCTCATTTGCGAACTGAGCTATTAAGAGCATCACCACACACACACCTTGTTAAATGAATTTTATAATACGAGGGTTGCTACTTAAGTTTTGAGATATGGCAACACCAGTGTAGATACGCCAAATCTAACATCGTAAAGTTTGACGTTTTTAATGGTATACTACGTGCTCAGAAAGTTTTGTCATACGAGTGCTATTTGTGTTGTTTACAGTGACTTGAAAAATTCATCTCGGCAAAAATGGAATTAAATCGTGAACATTTTCGTGCGATAATTTTTTTATGATTTTCGACGTGGACTAACTCGATACAGTGTGCCGATCAATTCGCTTCGACTTTTAATGATGTAGCAACATCCCGGGACACTGTGTTTCGCTGGTTTTCCGAATTCAATCTTGGTCGTAGTTCGCTCCAGGACGAATTTCGTGAAGGTCGTTCAAAATCGGTCGTTGTGCCAGAAAACATCGATGCTGTGCGTGAACTGATATTGCAAGATCGTCATGTGACTTCTCGTGAGATTGAGTCATGTTTGGGCATTAGTTCCACTCGCATACATTCAATATTTCATGAACATTTGGCCGTCAAAAAGATTTGTTCGCGTTGGATACCGCATAATTTGACAATCGCTCAAAAAAAGGCTTGTGTCGATTGGTCCAAAAAAATGTTGAAACAATTCGATCGCGGTGCTTCAAAACAAGTCTATAAGATCGTGACAGGCGACGAATCATGGATCTATGCATATGAGCCAGTAACTAAACAGCAGCCGACTGTATGGATCTTTCAAGACGAGCCAAATCCAACAAAAGTTGTTCGCTCCCGAAGCACTTCGAAGAAAATGGTGGCTTGTTTCTTCGGTATAAATGGTCATGTCGCAACAGTGCCTTTAGTGGAACGTCGTACGGTCAATTCTGAATGGCACACCACCATTTGTTTGCCAGAAGTGTTCGGATAAATGAGGAAAACCAACCGCCGAAGACGGATCATTCTCCACCATGACAATGCGAGCTCTCACACATCGGCTCAAACAAGTGACTTTTTGAGCACTAAAACATCGAATTGATGGGTCATCCGCCGTACAGCCCTGATTTCGCACCCAATGACTTATTTTTGTTCCCGAACATCAAAAATAAATTGCGAGGTCAACGTTTTTCGACGCCGGAAGAAGCGTTTGATGCGTTCAAAACGCATGTTTTGAAGTTACCTCATTCGGAGTGGAAAAGTGCTTCGAAAATTGATTCAAACGCATTCAAAAGTGTATTGATCTTCATGGAGAGTATTTTGAAAAACAATAAAGCCATTTTTGATGATAAATATTTGTTTTTACTTGTCTGTCTCAAAACTTAAGTAGCAACCCTCGTATCTATATCTTCCATATCATGGTGTATACATTGAGGATTGAACACCTTAGTAGGCATAACTGAGCCACTTCACAGGGAAGCATGAGGAACATTCTTTCCGTGTCATTATATCCGGTTAAGACTTTTTTCCTTCTTATTTGATGTAATTGGGTTAAACCTACATCAAACGTAAAATAAATTAATATTTTTTGCTGCATAAATGACCATTTTAATTTTTGTTGCCGTGAAATAAAAATAATTGTTATATTTTTATCCGTCCGATTTCAAAATGATTCGGATGAAGAGTTTCGATTTCAACTCTCCATCTTCTCCGTTTATTTAATTATTCATTATTTCATATACGTTTCAGTCATTTTTAATTAAAAAACGACACTTCATTTTCGAGTTCTTTCTTTTAAATTAATTTTTTTATTTTTCTGAGATTCCAATTAATTAATTTTGAACGTTCGCTTAGTCCTGATAATAAAATGTCTTGGTTTTTTATTATATTTATGTTATCGTTTTTCTAGATGACTTATTATTTTCAATATAAAAAAAACACGGCCTTTTGAATTTCTTGATTGATATTTTAATTGCCGACAGTAACATTGTAAATAGTTTAAATTTGTTTCGATTTGTCGTTCAATTCAATCTTTTTTTTGTGTAGTTGATAAAATAAAATCAACCCTTCCAGTTCATACCTACCTTAACATTAAATACGTGGGATTTATCTTGTGCCTTTATTTTATATCTCTGCGAATATCAGCGTAATGTTGGTCGATGCCATTAATCTGGTGGATAGAAGCCCTGTTATTCATTATTGAAATCCTGGATTTGATTTCTTCAAGAATGATTTCACCATGCTTACATTGTATTTAGTCACTGGAATTCGATACATTTTTTTATATATACCATGTTTTTGTCCTAGATTCAAATATGTATAATTAATTACTTTATGGCCAATAATTAAAGACTCGTTTGCAGATAGATACACAAGAATCACTCTTATAAAAAATAACGTTTTAATTTTACCATTGCTAAAAACTATTGATATTCCCGAATCTTCAAGAGAGTCCTCTTAAAAAGTGTTAGCTCTTAATTTATAACTTTTAATAACGTATATTTCTTGTTGTTATATTTTTGAATTCTCATTTTATAATAAATCATATTACAAATACAGGCATGAATGTCGAGGGGTTATCAGCGACGTAATGCGCTCGCGTTGAGATTTGCATTCAAGTGATGGAGTGTTTACTAGCATCTAGAAATAACCAGATCCGGTCGCCCCGCCCCGATAAATGTAGTGTAGTGTCACTTAGCTTTGTGAATTGAGGAAAATGGGCAGAATTAATTTAGTCCGAGTTCTTAGAAATGCGCAGCGAAAACTACTGCCTACTGAAACTATTGTTTACCAACACTCGAAGTACCTACACATTGCATCTACCATATGTTCTCTTGTTATTCTGACGTATAACATTTTCAACCGTCGTTTGTAACAAAAACACCCTAAAATGGATGATCATTGGAAATGAATGGCCACAAATCATATCTTTCTAAGTGTCTGTTTCCATATTGACGTACAATGATTGCGTAAATTATAGTTGTTTTCATTATTGGAATTCTTTTGCTAATACGCAGTATTGTGCTCTAACATTGTACGGTCCCATAAATTAGTTGATATGTTGGGCGTTTCATAGGTTCATTTGCGACATATTTAACATTTTCACGTAATTTCAATTTATGACTTAAGGCTGGTCGATGTATAATTTTATTAATTAATAACACAAGTTTAATACATTCGTCTGTCTACCATTTGTATCTACTCACTTGATGAATGCTTAATTGAGAACTAATTAAATACTAACAAATAATGTACGAGGCATATCCAGAAACTAAGTGTACTGAATTTTTGTATGTTACAATTTTTTTTATTTAAACAAAAAAATTACGTGGTTACCGTAGTACATATGTAAGCTATTTCTCGACATAGTCGCCATTCCTCTCAATGCAGGTGGTGAAGCGGGGTATCAACTTTTTGATGCCTTCCTCGAAGTAGTTTCCCGCCAACCCCTCCGTCCACTTCTCCACCTCCTCCTTTACCTCCTCGTCGGTTGAAAACCTTTTTCCACCCATGTGCAGCTTCAGGGAGGTAAAGAGATAGTAATCTGAAGGTGCTAGGTCAGGGGAATGCGCGGGATGGTTCAGGAGATCCCATTTAAACGAAGCGAGCAGTTCCTTCGTGGCGTTGGCCGTGTGTGGTCTGGCATTGTCGTGCAGCAGGCAGACTCCCTTTGTCAGCATGCCTCTCTTGTTCTGAATCGCCCTCCGCATTTTTTTAGGGTCTCACAGTATCTTGCAGAGTTGATGGTCTCCCCTTGAGGCATATATTCAATTAAAATTATGCCTTGACAGTCCCAAATCACGGATGCCATGATTTACTTGGCTGAAATTCTGGTTTTGAACTTTTAAGCGGAGGGTGAAGAGGTGTGACGACACTGTTGAGACTGCCTTTTGGTTTCAGGCGTGTAGTGTGCAACCCAAGTTTCATCTCCAGTAACGATGGAGCGGAGAAATTCATCTCCATGGAGTTTGCAGCGCCTCAAAAACTCTTGCCTTTTTACAAAATTTCGCACTTGGCGGGAGATTGGTTTGACATTTTGCACGAAACGTGTTGTCGCGTCGACACTTCTCAACGTACTGACCTCGAACCGGTCTCGTTGCGGAGGGGAAGGGTCAGGCTACACGGAATTGTAGCCAACATGTCGAAAATAAAATCCATCCGGTCGTGAGAGCCTCAGTACACTTACTTTCTGGATACGCCTCGTATTAACATATTCATAAAATAATGATGTAGGGTTGGGATGACAGTGGTTGTCTTATATTTAATAATTCTTAAGGCTTTGCCTTTATTTATGCTTATAACATAAATATTACGATGCAAACGGCAATAACAATGAGGGTTTAACTACTAACGTTATCAATTCTTAAATATTATATAATTAAAACTCGAGAACTTAAATTTTATAATTGAAAATTATCTTCGTTTGAAAGCTTTAGTACAAATTATTTTCGAAATTCATTTCACTTAACGATTCTTTCGTGATGCATTTTTACACTTATCGATTGATATGTCAATATTTTTAAAAACATCTGTAATAATGTTGAAATTGGTCATTTTTATTTTTTTATTTTATAAGAATTCATTTTGATTTTATATGAATGTCATTGGCGTATTTCAGTATAGTGAGAACGGAGAAATTATAAATTGAACCGTTCGTGGTCCTTAGGGTTCTTTCCCATTTTGGCTTACATGTAACATTATCATCTTGTGTGTCATCACTGAGAACAATAGTGCTTGGTGGCGTAATTTGTATGATGCCATTTATTTTACTTATAGGAAATACAGAAATTAGAAATCGATACTTGGCCGAGACAAATGTTGATGGTATGAAATAACTTTATTTAAAAAAATAGGTTTCAAGGCAGTGTTCGAATATCTAATTATATTAATTGACTGGAAATGTCAAATAAAATGTATTATATCGTTTTTATTTTTTTTAATACTTCGATCAATAATTTATATTAAAATTAAATACTTCGATCAATATAAATTTAAATTAAATACTTCGATCAATAATTTATATTTCTAATTGGATGAATAACAAAAAATGTTATTGGGTGTTTATGCAATGCAGGATACATGTTACTATCTAGAGAAAGCGTTACGTAGTATAGCCCATATTATTCATCGGCGAATAAACATAACATAACTGTCGCACCGCACCGCCAGCGGATTTCATTACAGGACCCGGTTAAGATTTCTCTGCTGAGAACAAAGGAAAAGAAAACCATTATAAATATCCGTTTAAACAAACGCGCTTTCGACGTTTCGCTATGGTTTTTTCCACCGATGTGGGTGTCTTGTGACGTAGCTTGATGCACTGTGGTTCGATATAGACGATAAATTACGTTTTTTTACACCTGGTGATAAATCATTTTAGTTATTACCCACGTGCTATTTTACAAGTGAAAGCTATTGAGTATTCTAAATAATCCCTTCAATGATGTCTGACGCGCACAATTATCTGATTCGTACAAAATCCCTTACTGACTAATGACATAATATTTGCATTTACTATTACTTGCAAAAAAAAGTTATAAATAAAACTAAAATATTTTGATGTCCGGATTCTGATTTGAATTTGGGTTTTACTTTCATTTGTAACAATGTGAATGACGTGAGTGACTATCAAGTAAGGTATATCCAATTTCAAAGTTCAACATTTTAACATTCAATGTCCACCAGTATTCAATTTCGCTGAAGTGTGCTCTGGACCGGAGATTGCGACACCCGTGAATAGTGAATATGGTCGCGCGGCGCAGGCCCTCGCGGATTTTCGACACTGCTGCACGGAGCAAACCGCACACTTTCACCTGGGTGACGTAAGGCCCGAGGCCCGAGCACATGGACGAGTATTGTATTATACAAGTATCTACCGCCGGATCGCGGCACATAACGAGAGTACAGTGCTTGACTCAATTCTACGGTATATCGGTTTGATTCACAAAACCGGGACAAACTTCCGAATCTAGTGCGGTACGCAACCTTTCTTGTGAGTCGGAAACTTGAAAGGATATTTGCGTTTTTATTTCTTCGTTTAAACATTTTTTTCCCCGTAGAAGTTAAAATCACGGGACAAAAATAGAAAATCAATAGCGAAACATATTGGAAAACAAATTAAGCCAATAATCATTTTTAATTTGTGGTCTATATGTAATAATATCGGATGTTTGGTTTCTGAGGTGTCTTAAAATGTTTATCTCTTTGACAAATACGTGATAATACTTGATTTTTAAAAGGGAATTCTTCTTCTTATTTTCGGCCTGTTGGCCTGTTATGGTCCTGCATCATTGTTTCCCTCTTATGACGTCGACTGCCAGCTGTATTTCCATCTTTTGGGAGGTCGTCCTGGAGGTCTGCATGCTCGGGGGATACTGTCCCTGGCCATTTTTACGGCTCTTGGTTCCGCCATTCTGGATACGTGTTCGTTCCAGAACCTTCTCTGTCGTCCCCATTTGACAATATCTTCAACTTCGCACGTCCTTCAGATTTCTGTGTTTCGTACTCTATCACGAATGGTTTTGCCAGCGATACTCCTGAGTATCTTCATTTCGCTGGTTCGAAGGAGATTTTTTGGTTCTGACAGTGTCGGCTCTGGACTCTATGCTGTATGTCGTTATGGGTCGGACAGGGGTCTTGTATATCCTCACCTTGCTTTGGATGTTTATGTACATGTTTTTCCAGATAGTGTTCTTTAAACATCCGGAAATAGCTGCGGCCTTTTGTGATTCTTCAAGCACTTCGCCATAGAGGTCATTAATGCACATTATGCTAGCACCCAAGTATTTAAAAGTAATTACGTTTATTAAATTTTCTTAGTCCTTCTTATCGCTCCGTAATTTTAAACTCGTGCCGTTCCATGACTAAGAATTTAAGATTATGAAATGTACTCATAGAACTGGGATTTTTATTTCAGATTTTTCGATTTTATCAGGTTATATGACTAGCCAAAAGTATAATGTGTGTGGTCTAATTATTTTTTGTACGTTCGAAGCAGGAAAATCATCAAACGTAGAACAGTTCAAGGATATGAATAAATATCCAGAGACAAAACCAATCATGTCATTATTCCGTGGAGTTCTGAGATTTCTCGGAAACTTGATCAAATTTGTAAACACGTAAGAAAAAAACTTCTTCATTTTTTAGCATAACATATGACCACGAGCTCGTTCACTGTGTAGAATAAGAGATTCAATTTTTTTGAAATATTGGGACACCAAGAAAATTTATCCTTTAATTTATCCTAAAGAATAGATACGACTGAAGTCATATTTATCCTTGTACCCCCGAATACTAGGTAGGAAAAAAATGCCTTTATCATTGAGTGGAGTAGCACAGTGCGGGGTTCGAACCAGCGACCTTCCGCACGGAAGTCCAGTCTGTTACCGCGCGGCCATGCATCTCATACCGCATGTACATCACCAGCAGAAGGAAGTGGAAACTCCATGGAAGCTGCGCCCTCGAAGAGTCTGCTCTCGACACGGCGCCATATAATATTATAAGCTCATGATAATATTATAAACTCACTTTTATAATATTATTAGTTCATGGTTGATTATTTTACTAGGGTGAATGTTCCTTCTCGTCGCTATAGTTGAATAGTTATATCGTGACGTTTATCAAATGAATTTTGTATATTTCATGTCAAAACAAAAAAAAACATTGTGCGTCTTGTGAAAATTTAAATGCTGAAAATGTTTTTATGAAACTTATTTTTTATACTAGAATTGCGAAGAATTATATTTGTTTGTAATTATCATTGAAAATCTTACGTGTGCGATGTGCCAACAACATTAATTTTCTATTTTATAAAGTAATGATTCTTTTTGTTGTCAAGCGCCAGAGTATTTCGTTCGAGTTAGAAATGAACATTATTTTCGTAGGAATATTTGCAATTTTATGATCCTTTTTATTTCATTCAATTATTACTTGATACTTTAAATCATGTAATTTCTCCTCTTAAACTGAAAAATTCTAACTTTTAATGATTTAATAAATTAAACCCCTTTTCCACACTTTATTGAAAAACTCGATTACTGCGCCGGCCTTAATATTTATGGCGTTCCCCTGCGTTAATATTATACTAACCTAATCCTTATATCGAATGTTTCCTATCTAAATACTTATGTGATCTGTGATCCACAGTACCACTGCATAATATTAGCAAGTTGTTACGCCTGCGCGGCACTCGATCTGTTCCGATAACGCCCAATATGGCACGATGTGGAAACTGCATACGATTATCTTAGGTTATATTTTTTTCTCTTTTGCTCATAACTTCGATTTGTAGAATGATGAGATCCTGGTAGCTTTATAATCACCAATTTATTTATTTTCATCGTTTTGTAACTGAATTGCAGTGATATTATAAGTTCTTTAAGTCAATTACGAGAATTTTTTTCACTTAGAATAAGTAATATAATGTTTTGATCAACGAACTTTTCAACAAAATTTAAATACTTTTGTCATTTTCAACCATTAAAACCTGATGTGACGTCCGTGTGATAAAATTGTCCATAGAGACAGATACTGCCATATTTATATTTCTCTGCAAAACTCTATGTAGTTTCGCGTTTATAACATACATAAACCATTTTTACAATTTTCACTCTCTTCGTACTACCATTGTTTTAGAAACAAAAAATCTGATCGGTCAATTTTGTTTTATATAGCACTTTGTATACTGTTCAACTTGTCGAATTAATTGTCATGCAGTAATTTTTTCCAATCAACCAAAAATATGGCATAAGCCTTATGTGAAAATTCAAATTGAGAAACCTTTTTTCTTGATTTAATCTAGAACCGAACCTGAAACCATGGGGGGGGGGGTGGGGTGGGGTGTTGATAAAGAGGTAGTACAAATTAAAGATGATTTATACACTGCGATGGTTTTTTTTTACCAGTGTGTGGTTTTACGTTGTCAATCGAAACTATTAAGGAAGACAAGAAAGTAATTAACGCCAAGAAGTATTTTGAATAAAAAAATTAAGACAGAAGATTCTATACTAGTAATTAAATAAACAATTAAACCGTCATGATATCACTGCATTGGTAAGCAAAGTGTAAATCGATTTTTTGTCTTCTCTACGTATTTGATTTATTACATTTCTTTCTTTTCAATATACGAGTACATACGATTTAGTTGATTCCACTCGAATTTATCGACTATTGAAAAAAAAACTAACAGTAACTATGCAATTAGTTGGTTAAACGTCTGCCATTTAGTAGTCAATTTTCGTATTTATAAAAATCAAACGTTCACAAAATTAGTCCTAGCTGTTTAGCTAAAACATTTCGCAACTTTTTTTATATATTGAATCGGGTTCTTTGATATTTGAACAATAGTGTTTTCGATTATTCTGCTGTCGTGTTCGGGCGCGATTACCTCTCCTTACACAAGTATTATAATCATGTACAAATTTGACATTCATCTCTTATCGATCAATTTTCCAGCAAGGATATATTCAGGCGTTTTTAACATTATAAAATTCTTTACAGTATTACATACTATAATATGATGTAATCACATTTTAAAAAAAAATATTTTTTCCATAAGAAGGGATTTTCATGTTTTTCATCGTTATTTTATCTGATCTAAGTGAGAAAAATTCAATTGGTTTATCATGCTGAAAAATCGAGTTTGATTAGAGATGGCGATTAAAAATTTTTTCCGGTTGGTTGAAATTTTTACTACTAATCAGCTATTGGACACACTGTATATCATAGAGGCTGTCGGCGGCATGGTCCAGTGGCAAGAACGCTTCTCTTTAGCACTCAGGCTTTCTAGGCTCATTCGATTCACATGAAAAAGGATTAAATGAAATTATATTCCATTCAATACTTTTTTCATATGAATTTATTGTTTTCTTGACGCTTAGTTGTTGCCTAACTGAAATTCTTAGGGAAGTCGGTGTTACAATCACACGACTAAATGTTCATATTTGATTTGATAATCGGAAATATTGTAAAATGATCACGCTCTTCTTTCTGTAAATGTTAATTACTAACTTAAATACTCTCGGTATTAATCAGCATCTGTATACTGACTAAGCAGTGAGAAAAACCATTGTAGCACCTTATGCAGTGATATGAATGTGAATTCGGTTAGATTAGTTTATTTCGAAAACAAAGATGTGTTAATCTGCCCTTTCTGCTTTTCCTTCCCCATGGGATGATGCCTGTGTGTTATTTTACGCAAAGGTATCGTTATAAATATTTTCACATTGGACTGTGCCATACTCGGTATCCTAATTTTTATGGTGTTTCTTAATTGTTATGTTATAAAAGGTGCTTTTATATAAATATTCACGGGGCTAACTGCTTACTACTCCTATAAGCACTAATCATTTAAATTTTATAGTTTAATTATTACAGCGCGAGGATTATTTTATCCACAAAAGTGAAATAGTGCGACATCTGTTATAACAAATCAGAAGTAAATTATTATCTTCAATAATACGCTATTTGGGTGAAATCAGCTTTTATATTTTACAGCTTTTCGTACACATCGTTTAAACTTCATCAGAGTGTCAAAACTATAAAATCTTCACTCGCGACTTTTTTTATTCAACGCTAATTAGGACGTGCATAAAAAGAAATTATTTTAATTTTATAATTATATTGTGACAGTGCGCGCCTCATTTCATTTGCAAAAGTGAAAATAATGCGACATCTGTTATTACAAAACAGAACTTTACAATTATTATCGACAATAATTTGCTATATTTAGTCGATATCTGTTTATCGATTTTATATATTTTATTCATTTCGGACGCACTTCAGAGCGTTCCGGATAGAGCTGGGTAATTATTATGATTATGTTTATCCTCGCCGCGGATCGGCGCTTCGTAGGGACTGGATTAGATCATACGTCCAAAATAATAGCTTAACGCTTACTCATTCGCGGCAATGATTCGAGCAAAACAATGTATTACCCACAGCGCTCCGCTCCGCTTTGTTTTGGTTCGGCGCAAAAAAAAACGTGATACCTTCAATCACTGAATGCTATTTGAAACATAATGTGGCGTTGCTCGGGCGCGGACTTGCCTTACCATGCCGAACTTGGCTCTCTGAGCACTGATATTAGGGACGAATTAAATCTTCGACTCGGATCGAACTCATGTGCAGTTTTCGTATTACCCTATTCGCAGTTAGCGAATTTGATGGGAGTTGATTTGAGTGTAGATCGTATCGACATGTTTACCATGATTTAAAATGAAAGTTGATTCCATTTTCGACATTCAAAAATTGTGTCGATTCTGATATATTGGAATTTAAAATGGGTGACAATATTAGTACATCTTTATTCTACGAGTATACTTATTAAATTTGAGTTACTTAGTTCTAATATGACTATTCTCTCGAACAGTTACACTTCAAAGTGGAATAAACAGTGTTTGATAAAACAAATTACAAAAAATATAATATATGTGCATTAATAATTGGAGAAAAGTTAAGTAAATTTATTCTTAGTTTTTTTAACTCCTGCTATTGAAGGATAGGAAACCACATGCTTGACATCACATCCAAACAATGTTCACACGCGCGTTCATAAGGTAACAATGTTCACATGCGCTAGACGTGCGAGAGTGTTGGTGCCACTTCACGCGTGAGGTAATCCAAACGTGTACGATAACGAACTGCGAGTTCCGTGCCATATCCGTGGCTGTAAACCCGAAGGCTATTTATTAACATGTTCGAATCACTAACTATACGAATGAATTTATTGATTTAAAATAATCCCTTTATATTTTTTATCTATAGTCAAATCCGCTACTTGCCATTGGCGCAGTTTGTATGGGAGAACAGTGTAATCTCATTATGCAGTTCTTTATCTAGAAATGGCTTTGCGAGACTGTTTTTGCACACTAAATTAAATATATGGTTCTAATAAATGCTCCAAATTGCCAATAATCCTGGAAAATTAGCCGTTTTATCTTCTCCCAATATATTCGCGTTGCGCTTATTAGTGATTCAAAACAATTAATCTTTTATAAGTATATTTTCGGGTTTTAAAATTGAATCGAAATGTCTTGAAAGAATTTCAATCAAAGTAATTTATTTTCTATTTACGACGATACCTGATATTTACTATGCCACTAACAACATATTGAAATACTTTTACAAGTTATCTTAAAATCGGGTTTGTGATATTTTAACACATCGATCAATAAGTCCCGGGACTAAAACAACATTTGTTTGCCAAAATTCTTCTTTATTCATCAACATAGTCTCCTTTAAGAGCGATACATTCATTCCAACGCTTTCCTAACTTTTCTATGCCAGCCGTGTAGAACGATTTATCTTTGGTTTCAAAATAGGCGTTAGTTTCGGCAATCACTTCTTCATTGGAGCCAAATCTGTTTCCCTGGAGCATCTTTTTCAGGTCTGCGAACAGCCAATAGTCGCTGGGGGCCAAATCTGGGGAATACGGTGGGTGCGGAAGCAATCCGAAGTTCAACTCATGCAATTTGGCCATCGTTACCATCGACTTGTGACACGGTGCATTGTCCTGATGAAAGAGAACTTTTTTCTTCTTCATATGGGACCGTTTTTTTGCAATTTCTGCTTCAAACGCTCCAATAACGCTATGTAATGTTCGCTATTGATGGTTTTTCCCTTTTCTTCAAGCTGATCGATGAATAGTATACCTTGCGTATCCCAAAATACGGAGGCCATAACCTTCCCGGCTGACTGTTGAGTTTTTGGTCACTTCGGACGACTTTCACCGGCTGCTCTCCACTCAGCTGACTGCCGATTTGATTCCGGAGTATAGTGGTGGATCCAAGTTTCATCAATTGTCACATACCGATGCAAAAACTCCTGTTTATTTCGCGTCAACAGTATCAAACAGCGCTCTGAATCATCGATGGGTTGTTGTTTCTGTTCCATTGTGAGCAAACGCGGCACCCATTTCGAAAAAATCTTTTTCATGACCAAATGTTCATGCAAAATAGTGTAAACATTACCAAATGATATCTTCAGGATGTCAGCTATCTCACGCAACTTTACTTTGCGATTTTTCATCACGATTTTGAGTTTTTTTTATGTTTTCTGGTGTAACAACCTCATTTGGACGACCAGAGCGTTCAGCATCATTTGTGTCGTACGACCGCGTTTGAAATCAGCATACCACCGATAAATGGTTGTTTTCGACGGAGCAGAGCCCGGATAACACTTTTCAAGCCATCGCTGAGTTTGAACGGTATTTTTTCCCATTAAAAGCAATGTTTTATCAACACACGAAATTCGTTTTTTTCCATTATTTTGAAAATAGCGAAAGTAGCGTCACTAAAACCACTGTAACTCAATGATACAATGTCGGAATGTCATGAAAGTTTGACACGTAACTTCTAAAGGTTGGTACTAACTGAGTATGGTATGGATTTGTTATTAGAGGCGCCATATGTTGGTTAGTACCGGGACTTATTGATCGATGTGTTACTTGAACCGTTTCGCCAGATTCTATTTTAAATAAAGAATTCAATGTATTGTTTGGATATTTCTTGTCGTTTACTGTGGAAAAAGTTAGTGACATTGGTATAACAAGTTTTTTAAATTACACATCAGTCAATATCGATCACGAGATTTAAAAAATGTCCAAATATTCTGGAAATGACATATTGAACCTAGAAAAACTGCTTGTGTCGTGAAATCGAATCAAGTGGTATAATATATCTTACTTCTAAAATAACTTAAGTGCACCACTATGAAGTTAGTGATTTCATATTGATAACTCCAACTTTAATTAAATTGAATCAGGGAGATACTATACCTCTAAAACTGTTTACACAGAGCATTGGATTACTTTTATATTTTATTGGTGAATATTTTAATAACTTCGATAATGCTCATTGAACTCAATCAAGTAAGTATCTTAAGAAATTTATTTACATATAAACTTGAACAAAAAAAACGAACCATTTGGCAAGAGCACTCTTTCATGGTGAACGGGAAGATTATTAAACTGTCACATTCATAAGTTTATCTGAAATATACCGTTGAGCTTGGAAAATATAACCAAGAAATCCAAATAAAAAGATGTTCATTGGTCATCGCGTTATTTGGAAAGCTCTCTCTTATACCTTGAAAGAAAAATTCTTGTCCTTGCTTACTATCTCGAAATTATTTAATTTACAAAGTTTAAAAACATACGTTGATCGTCACACGAATAACCATTGATCGAGGATGCTGAAAATATCGTTAATGGATCAGAAAACAATTGATGAATATGACAGTAAACCAAAGTTATTCTATTGACAAATTGAACTAGACAGGTCACGTTATTAGATACTCTGACGATAGGTGGGACACAAATTGAACTAGACGGATCACGTTATTAGATACTCTGACGATAGGTGGGACACAAATTGAACTAGACGGGTCACGTTATTAGATACTCTGACGATAGGTGGGACACAAATTGAACTAGACGGGTCACGTTATTAGATACTCTGACGATAGGTGGGACACAAATTGAACTAGACGGGTCACGTTATTAGATACTCTGACGATAGGTGGGACACAAATTGAACTAGACGGGTCACGTTATTAGATACTCTGACGATAGATGGGACACAAATATCCCATCTATCGTTGATCGGAACCCTTGATCGGAAACTTTAAGCTGATAGAAGTGTGGGCAAACCGCAGGCAACATGGTCTGATGACATTCGACAGGACGCGGACAGAAATTGGAGACGAAATTACCAAGATGAAGCTATATCCAACACTGGATCCAATGTGGCTTACGATGATGAATGTATAATATAATCTGTTTTCAACAGCATTTATTGAAGATAATTGACTGAACAATATCTTTAAAATAGGACGATTTTTCAAATGTGCCCTCATATAGGTCACGTATGGTTCGTTCTAAGTGACCAATATTTTCAGATGTGCCCTTATACAGATGGATCATGCTAGGTGACCAATATTACCAGTTGTGCTCTTATATAGGTCACAAGTTGATCATGTTATGTGACCAATCGTCCTCCTAACTGACCAATATTTTGATCATGTTGAACATATGGTTGGCGAAAGACTTACTAAGTCACAATCACAAATTCACAATCCAACAGTGTAGTCGTGGTCAGTGGCGGCCGGTGGACCAAATAATTGGGGGTTCACCAGAGTAGGTATCCAAATACCAAATAATATAAAGAAAAAAATATTACATACCTATTTATAAAGAAGTTTTTATCTTTTTTAACGTAGAGAAACACCTTTCACTCTCAACATAAGTCATTGGAATAGCGCATACGAGTTTAAGTAACTTTACAGTCTGAGAAAAATCTTCTAGTAATTGTAAAATAAATAAAATTGTAAAATAGACAAGAGCCCTCAGCATTGGCAAAATCATCGCGAGCATATATTGCACTGAGTTCACCGTTGAATTGAACTTTATTTAAAAAATCGTATGTTTTTACCGTCAAAATAAAATCATGTTCGTGAAATTTTGACCTACGAGTATACTCAGTAAATTTTTCGCTATAGAATAATTTTGCTGCAGTTAGGTGATTAATTTTTTGGAAAAATTTACGCAAACAAACACAATAAATAATCGAAATAGTTATGTTTATCCTGCAAATGGCTCGTAATATTATATAGATAGTTAGAGAAGCGTTTAGCCACGTGACCAAACTGGAAAAATATCATTGAAATCGAAAACGGAATTAATTACAAGTTAACTAAACAAAACAATAAAGGAAGAAAGTCGGTACCTAATTAGGTAAGCAAAAACGTTTGTTAATTTGGAGACATATACTCGCAAAGATACATGTACTAAAAAGACGCTCCAGTTTGAACGGTAGGAACAAATCATCCCTTCTCTGCGGTGGTCATATTTAAAAAAAACTTTAAATTGATGTATTACTATCCCAGCGACTTGTCATACGCGCCACTTGGATGTTTCCGGGATCACGTGCACGCACTACAAAGACTAAGAATTCCTAGAAATCCGTATACAAATATAGCTGTCTCAAGATTTTCTGTTCTCTTCTAATTGTGAGTAAATCGTCAATTTTTCGAAAGATTTGGGACGATTCCAAATACGCACGGACTTCGGGTATCTTCCTACCTGCTCGCAGAATGCGTCCGAATGCAAAACACATGTATACAAAAAATGTGCTCTAACAAATAGAGTTGCATATTGTAGTGAGCCATGTCGACATAAATATATATTATTTTTCATAAATATTGTTATGATAATATACATTTTCGCTATACTTCTTTAGGTGTTTATTGTTATATAAATTCAGTAGTTCGGCGCACGAAAGCACTAATGAGCCAGCCGCTACTGGTCGTGGTAACGGACGTGCAGTAGTAGTCGTGGTAACGGAGGTCGAAGTGCATGGAATTTTGAAAGTAGGGAAGGTAAAGGGAGCAAGAAAAACTAAATTAGCTGTATGAAAATATGTATGGTTTCTGGAGGATGTGAAAGTGCTATGCTGTGATAGGAAAAAAATATGTTTTGTCCTTGTGCCTGCCCCATACTGTTCTCTTGTTATTCTGCATTTACCATACTGTTTGTTCTCTTGTTATTCTGACGTATAACATCAACCGTCGTTTGTAACAAAACCACTAAAATGGGTGATCATTGGAAATGAATGGCCACAAATCATATCTTTCCAAGTGTCTGTTTCTATATTGACGTACAATGATTGCGAAAGTTATAGTTGTTTTCATTATTTGAACTATTTTGCTAATACGCAGTGTTGTGCTCTAACATTGTACGGTCCCATAAATTAGTTCTAACATTGTACGGTCCCATAAATTAGTTGATATGTTGGGCGTTTCATAGGTTCATTTGCGATGTATTTTACATTTTCACGTAATTTCAATTTATGACTTAAAGCTTAATTAATAACACAAGTTTAATACTTTCGTCTGTCTACCATTTGTATCTACTCACTTTAATGCTTAATTGAGAACTATTGTACAATACAATTACAAAAAATGTAACTGTTTTTTTTTCTTAAACCTTAGGAACAGCCTCGGTTTATAACGGAATTATTTTAAGGAATTGAGGTGGTGCCGATGTTTTAATAAATAAATGTAACGTAGGAAAGTAGTAGGTACTTGTTATTTATGATAAATGTTCAACCACCTCCTCCTGTAGGTAATTGAACCGCGTTGTTCATACTTCAGCGGATTAATTCTTC
This sequence comes from Odontocerum albicorne, assembly GCA_949825065.1. NCBI lineage: Eukaryota > Metazoa > Arthropoda > Insecta > Trichoptera > Odontoceridae > Odontocerum > Odontocerum albicorne. The sequence goes on from OX463841.1 coordinate 15,020,391, forward strand.
CTTTGAAGATGGTATCTCTTACGATTTTATCTTTTTCAGTGTTTTCAAAACTATTTATTTAATGGGTTCCGGTTTTTTTGCTAAAATTATCGTTCATGTTTATGTTACTTAGCTATAATGTCAAGACCATGAAATTTCATGCTCAATTAAATAGATGTCCAAGTATATGTGAACGTAAGATGAGCTCCATTGAAACTCCATTTAATTTATTAAGGCAATCATCTGTACATTACAGGTTTCTTTAATTTTTACAATGAGAAAATATTATATATACAAAGTAAAATTTGGCTTTACAGTAAAAAAAAATAATAAAATAAAAAACATGTTTGATTTGTAAATAAAGTCAAAACCTAGTTACATTAGAGGGGGCAAGTACAACAAAAGTATGTTTAAAAGCAATTAACAACATTAACAAAGGAGAAATTAATGTAAAAGCATGAAAACGATATATTATGGATCTATCTTAAAAATTTAAGCAATAATATTGAATATTTTGCAATAAAAGTAACAATTTTCCCTCGGAGTAGCTTAGCGACACGTGAAAAATGTCTGTCTGAGAGGACACGCGGTTGTCAAGTGTGATTGCTCTATCTACGGGCATTTCCAAAGGTAGATTGATTCTGCATAGAGGTTAATAAAACAATCTACGAGTGCGTTGCCTCACATAAGTATCTGGAACATACAAAACAAAGTTTATCAGATAATTCATGAGGAGGGAAAACAAGTGGACACACTATCGCGAGGATTTTCCACTCTCAAGTGTTCTATAGGATAGCATTCCCAGTAAAAACAAACTAGGATAGAGTTAGGGGTAGTATTCATTCTCCCTCATTAGAGACGGCGTAGAAATTTTTTCTGAACTCTCTCTAGCATAAGGGAGTACATAACCCACACTGGTGCTTATATTTCAGTATAATATTTTAAATGGCTCATGACAAGAGAGTTGTACTATATTCGTAGAAATAATTTAGCAATACAGAGCGCAAGCCTTCGTTCGTCTTCCACTCATATTGGCACTGTATATTTGTTTTGCAAGTGTTTCTTCATTCATTCGTTCCACATGACCAAACCATCTCAGCGTACTCTTATGTTACTCAACATATTAGCATTAAGTTCATATTCATCCCTAATCACTTCAAGTCGTATTATATTGCACGACGTGCTATAGACGTGGAAAATACGAAAGATTAAGTGGAGATCTGTTATTTTGCCTACAAAAATAGATATGGCGTGATGGTACATATTTTATTATAATTGTCAGTTTTGGTTATTTCCGGCATCATTGAAGTATTGGACATATTTTTGATAACGTCGAAAATATCCGTCTTTTCAATTGTTCAACGTCTATTATGGTATATTACGAAATATATTGTGCAGAATTTGATACTTTCGAGAATATCTATAATATTTTATTACTTTACGTAAATTATGGTAGATTCCGAAAAAAATTGTGCTGTTTGACAAGTTGTTTACATTGTCACGTGAAAGATTTTTATAAGTGCAGGATCTCTTGTAACATCATGACTTTTATGGTTGTAACCAACCATCAAGTCTTCCAATTCAATATGAAAAACACTTTTTTTTATGGAGGCTCTTCTCTGGTCAAAAATAAAAACGTTTGACGAAATGTGGAAGAAACAAACGACTGATTTGTTTATTTCGCTTGAAAAGTTTTCTAAGGGCGATCACTATCTGTTTGTTATTGCCAAGTTAATAACTAAATTTGTGAGTTCTTGGAAAAAATATTATGATTTGTATTTGATCCTGCTAAAAAGCCTTCCTTCCTATTGCGATTGTTGACTCATTTTGAATTTGTTAATTATAACATAACGAAGGTCTTTCATGATGCCTTGATGAAATTAAGTTATATTAGTACATTTAAAGTAAACGATGATTTTTATATTAATTTTACCAGTTCATTCTTACATATTGTGTTTGCGTCCTTTTAAAAAACTGTAATTAAAAATTTAAAAAAAATATATAAAATATTAGTAGACAATAAAATTGGGTGCCGAATTCAATTTTATATACATATTTTATTGTATACAGTACAATGTAAGTATAATACTACCTTGATCAAAAAGTTTTAGGACCGGCCACCGTGTGGCGCTGTCAGTCACCCGATTGAAATTCTTTTTTTTTTTGTTAGGTTACCGCATCTATCATTGACACTTCCCTCCAAAGTTCAGCGTCAACCGACTTAAAAAACCGCTTCGCGGAACGCGTTACAGCACCCGAGAGGATGTCATGAAAAAATCGAAGACTGCTCTCATGGACATACCGAAAATTGAGTACTAGCGGTGTTACGAGGATTGGATCAAACGCTGGCGTAAGTGCGTTGCAGTCGATGGGGAGTACTTTGAAGGGGGCCATATCGATTTTGATGAATAAACTTGTATTTTCGATTTTATTAATAAAGTCCTAAAACTGTTTGATCAAGGTACTATGTATAAAAATAGTATTGTCGGGGAGGGGGGGGGGGGGGAATTCCATGTGGCAATCTTTTATAACCAAACAAATATATAAATGAAGCCTCAAGTGAAAACCTTGATAATGTTGATTACCAAATGGAATCGAACCAACAACTGTTAGGTCGGTAAACAGGCGTCTTACCAACTAGGCCAATGAGATCGTCATATGGATGCCGATCGATTGTTTTAATTTATTACGTTATTTTTTTGTAATGTTAGTTACTCGGGCTTTTTTGAACAATTTTGTTTTCATTTTTATCCAGTTAAGCTCCTAAGTATTTATGCTGTAGACTATATAACAAATATTTTCTGAAGTTGACGCTGAAGATTTATCTTGTTGACCCTAAAACCAATAGTTTTAATCTACACTATCCTTTAGCGAATACATTCGCCAATTTTAAAGGTTCACGAGATTAACCAGTTGTTATCGCCTCTCCCAGAAGTTATTTTATTTCGATCCATAATATTATGGATTAAATTTCACTAAAATAATTTGAAGAGTTCATCGCTAGGTCCTTAATATATTTTTATCAATTATATTACTTTGGAATTCAAATAAAAAAAGCATTAGAATTATTCCAAGTGTTTATATTAGATATCAACTAAAAATCGATTAGACTGTCATGTCACATCTAAATGCATGTAGAGCAAATGTTCAATGAACCAAAATGACTAATAATGAATGCGAATCTCAATGGATGACAGCGGCATACGATATTATATTGTATTACACTTTTGTTGTATACAGTACAACATGACGGGCTTATTGCTATGTGACAATCTCTTCCAACCAACCCGAAATATGTTAAAGAGGCATTCAATGAAAACCAGACTGGAATCCTTTTTTAAAAATATCTACCAACTAGGCCAATGAGATCGTCATATGGATGCCGATCGATTGTTTTAATTTATTACGTTATTTTTTTGTAATGTTAGTTACTCGGGCTTTTTTGAACAATTTTGTTTTCATTTTTATCCAGTTAAGCTCCTAAGTATTTATGCTGTAGACTATATAACAAATATTTTCTGAAGTTGACGCTGAAGATTTATCTTGTTGACCCTAAAACCAATAGTTTTAATCTACACTATCCTTTAGCGAATACATTCGCCAATTTTAAAGGTTCACGAGATTAACCAGTTGTTATCGCCTCTCCCAGAAGTTATTTTATTTCGATCCATAATATTATGGATTAAATTTCACTAAAATAATTTGAAGAGTTCATCGCTAGGTCCTTAATATATTTTTATCAATTATATTACTTTGGAATTCAAATAAAAAAAGCATTAGAATTATTCCAAGTGTTTATATTAGATATCAACTAAAAATCGATTAGACTGTCATGTCACATCTAAATGCATGTAGAGCAAATGTTCAATGAACCAAAATGACTAATAATGAATGCGAATCTCAATGGATGACAGCGGCATACGATATTATATTGTATTACACTTTTGTTGTATACAGTACAACATGACGGGCTTATTGCTATGTGACAATCTCTTCCAACCAACCCGAAATATGTTAAAGAGGCATTCAATGAAAACCAGACTGGAATCCTTTTTTAAAAATATCTGGGTTCCAACGGGAATCGAACTTGCTACCCTTGGCCACGTAAAGCGGATGGGTGACGAAAGACCGACTAAATTAATTTGTAATATTATTAATATAAACATGAGTGGGAGTAGTGGTACAGGACGACTGAGAGAAATTTGGTTGGATCAAGTGAATGATCTTTTGAAAGAAGGAATTGGTGCTAGGTCCTCTCTGTCTATCCTGGCAGGGAAATGGCGTGACGGTATTTATCTGTGTATTTTATTGGTAGTCTGACTCGTAAAACAGTGTCTTAAAGAACATGAATGATTTTTTTACAATTTGCAGCTTGGCTGTCTATGAATCAAAATTGTATTTGTTTATATGGTCAAGTGGAACACTCGTGCATTTATTCCTGTGTTGGTGACTTGAATGATTTGAATTGGATTAATAAATATAAAACAATAATGTTATTAGTTACATATTTCAATTATTTAAAGGTTTCATAAACAAACATTGGCAACATCCATGTCCTAGATCAGGGATCACAAACTTCGGCCCGCGTGCCAACACCGGCCCGAGAGCACCACCAATCCGGCCCGCGGTAGCGGGACGGATATGCCCGGTATCCGACCCGTCATAGTTTATTTTGATTACATTGTAAAATTTCCAATGTATTGTAAGTAAATCATACAAAACAATCAGATGTTTTTATTTAACGACTATAGTCACAAAACACACTAATCGCACCATATTTCGCTTTTCGCGCATCGGCTATCTCCGCCGCAACTAAATATCCTTGACCCTTGCCCGTAAGTACCAACTGAAATTGCGTGCGAACGGAGCGGAGTCGACCCCCGCACCCTGCGCCATAGATATCTCACTCGCCGGCTAGTCCCAATACGAAAATTTGCGCGTAATTCAAAACTACAGTATGTTGGTATGATGAGCTAGCTAGGTCTTGGGACTTAGTGGAGGAGTCAGTGTGGCCCTAAGGCTAAAAAGTTTGGAGACCCCTGTCCTAGATGATAAAACACCTGTATTTATACCCAGAAGTTGCGGATTTAATTCCCGTTGGAACACAGATTTTATTAAAAAGGATTCCATGCTTGTTTGCACTTAAAGTCTCATTTGAGATCTTTCTTGTTGGTTGAAAAAGATGGCCACCAGGCAATAAGCTCGTCAGGTTGTATTGTATACAATAAAAGTATAATAAAATAATACAATTTATATTGTGTTTTGTTAGATGAATACGTGAACACTCGAGGGCTCAGTATGGAACCACAATTTTATTTAGTTTCGTAATTTATTTCATTTTATGAACATTTATATTTTCAGTTTAATAATGTTTGTAATATTAAAACAGATATCAAGGTTTTCGTATAAAACTTACATAACTGAGAAATTTATGTCTCGGTTGTATGTCGAGTTAATTAATTCATTCGAATGGAACCCTTTAACAAATCCGAATTGGTTATGCGCACATGTTAAAGAGCGCGACTGGAATCAAAATTTTCTTCAGCATAAATCGAGGGTTTGGGTTCAGTACCAACTAATTAGCACATTATTCGTAGTGCATCATACGTCTTGGCAATACATAACTACCGTTCGTGCAGGAAATGTCGCAAAATTAAAGTGTACTACAATCAATCTAGCATTTCGCTCATTCGAGATGCAACAAAAAGCAAACTTACCACGGAAATAGGGTTAAAAGTCAGCTAATATCCTTGTTTTCTGTTATGGTTTTTAAGGTTCTGTATACCATCAAGTTTTTTTTCCTTAGAGGAAAATTCATGCATTCATTTTCAGACAGTTTTATATGTCAAGTTGATATATTATTAAGGACGACGTAAGAAAAACAAGAGGAACTGTTTAAGAAGAATATCTATGGGTGTGAAGGAAGTACTCGTATATCGAGATAGAAAAGTGTGCTGCACTATTCTCTGACTTTTTCCAAGAGGGAAAGTATGTGATGGTGTATATGCATGTATAAACGAGACGCATTTCCCATACAAAACGTATAAAAAGACTTCAGTCATAACAGTGAAGTATAATACATACCATGCCATCGGGGAAGTATAATACATTTAGTTTTTGAATTGTAATACACTCTTACTTATAGCATATCTTTCAATTAACTGAGCCCTTTTATTAAATATACTGATGTTTTTTTACTCAAGGGCTGATTGAAAATAAAAAAACCTTCGATTTTTTTTAATGATTTCCCCGTCAACTGTTCGTTTTCTGGCTCTCAATTCTTTAAAGATTCAATGGCAATTAAACATTAGTCCTAAAATCTCGTTCTTTTCATGACCCATCCACGTTCAGTATTTTAGCGGCGCAGGTTTTATTATCTCGAGGATCTTTTAAAGCGCATTAGGTACACCGAAATAATTAAAATGATGACAAAACCTTGAATACAGAGACGGTTGAGTACCCTAGTGTCTGCAGCGATGATCCGAGATAAGCTCACCCCGCTCCCGAAATGCTAAGTGCATCATCGCACAATACCGGCCGGTCGCCTGCTGCATGGAGCATTCATTATGCTTATTCAAATCGACAAATTGTATACCTTCCTTCACATTATGACATGTATTGTTGTTGCTATCGGCAACAAGAAGGGGTATCCAAAATATCGTCGAGAATATTAATTTTGAACTTTTTCAGTCGCGCTTCCCTTTCGTAACCGGTGTTAGTATCAATGCTTAAGAATAAAAACCAATTCACTTTTTTTTTTCAAAGTTGAAGTTGTGTAATAAGATACAATTTACTGCATGGCACACGGGAAAATCTGTTAATTGGAATCATATATTATAGTTCTTAAACAACTCGATCCTTCTTCATGATTTATTTTAAATTTATTATTCATTAGATACAGGTTTAACCTAATTACTTAAATAGTCGAACTTCATGCCATCCAATATTCAAGACGAGGTAATTAAACCGCGGACTTATTATTCATTATTTTAAGAAGCTATTGGAAATTTGTACAAAATCATACTTTAAATACGCTAGGATTTAGTATTTACTCGTAGTGTTAAAGTTGGACTTTTAATTTGGGCCTTAGAGGGTAGACTATTTCCACGCCAAGGGACCAGCGATGGCAAAAGCCCTGTCATACCCCACCTTATTCGAAGACGATAAGACCAATGTCAAAGTTCTGCTCCTCCTATGCATCATCTCTCAGACACAGATTCGAAAGATACAATGTGCTCAAATCTCCAATGTAAAAACAAAGCGGATCTCGATTTTATTTAATATTAACCTCTCCGTGAGTACCGCCCCAACCGTGGGGCCATGAAATACTGAGACAGCGTATGGCCCCGCGGTTGGGGCGCAGTGATTATTTCTCGAATATTCCCAGATTATGTCAGGATTTGAACAACCAATGTCATCTATTGATGATACCACACAATTAAATAATTTATCGGCTAGTTACATGTTTTACCAACTGAACAAACGATGTTTTAAAATTTTCATTAATATCTTACTACTCGAGAGGTAAAAAATAATATTAATAGGAAAAAACGTGAATCCTGCATCTCAGTCATAATTATATCGCTATTATTTGTGAATAAACAAATCAAGTTAACAACTTCACGATGTAAGAAAGCGTACATCACAAGTGGGGGGGGGGTATGATGTGTTTCAATATTTCAACCCCTCGTCTTCCAAGGAATGTTCTTTAATTTCACCATTTGCTATTCATTCTCAAATATGATTATAGCCGGGTTAATTGTGTTTATCTTGCCGCTTGCCGATGATGCCGCGTGTGCACCACGCAGCATATTAAATATGAAGTCTGGCGGCGGGCCGGGTAGACGGGAACTGGCGCGTGTTTGTCTTTAATTACATTCTTAGAGGGAAATTTATTTTATAGTATTTGCTCAAGCATGCGTGTACGCTTCTTGCGGGACCGCCGGAAAATTTGTATTATTTTTATTAAACAGAAATTATAACCTTCGGTGAATTTTACTCATATATGGAAGGTCAACATTCGGTGCTCAAGAGGAGAACTAATGTTATACACATTTATTCGTAAGGCAACCCTTCAATATATCCGAATTGATCGAGTGTCACCTATCGGTAGGACGGTTTGACGTTTTCATTTAAGCTTTGAAGACCGTTTTTTTTCGTGTTGATGTTTGTTTTTATAGAGGCACCATCTGTCTCTTCGTTGATATTGTTAAATCAGGAAGAAGTCGTTTGCTGCGATGAGCGAAGATTTTTGAAGTTGTCGTGGGATGTTGTTTTTCCCACCGAGAGGCCTTACCGCCATTCCAAAGAAAGAAGTAAAGATAGGAAAAAGAGGTTAACCTGATAATAAGGATTATATTTCTATGCCATTAACACGTTCTATGCTGAGAACACGCTTCGCATGTACATACAAACATGCGCCCAGTGCGCGCGCACAATACGCCAGGCGTGTTCTGTTGATAATATAATAGCATGTTTGTGTCTGCGAAATTTCTCAGCACGGCACGATTTTTCGTAAATTTTTATTCGCAATAAATGTGTTAATTGTTATTAAAATAACGAATTCATAATGCGGACAGGCTTAAGGGTGAAGCCGGGACATTATCTTCGACTCTATTAATTGAGCCTTCAGGTTTAGGACCATTGGAGTAGGTACGGAACCCGCGGTTCGTCATCATACGTGTTAGTTATACTATCCTGTACGTGAAGAGGCTATCATCGATCCGAAACCACCCATCCAATGGAAGTCAAGCGTCTTACCGACTAGATCACGGCGGTCAACCGTCCACACGATATTAAGTTATAATATTGATGGGGTCAAAAAAAGGCCAAGCCGTAGAATAAATCGTAATAAATACGAATCATCGTATAAAAATGGACGACAATACAATATTGTGCAATACTATAATATTCTTAAGTTTTTGGATGCAGACTTTATTCGCCCATTAGAAGGAGTCAAATATACTGGTGATACATGCGTCACACCAGCCTCCCAGAGAGTAGAGGAATTGGATCCAGACGGTATCCGGCGGCCAACCAAATGCTGTTTCTCATTCCATATATTTTGCGCAGTGAGGGAAATACTTTAGAATGTTGATCATACAAGAGTGCTTTATCCATTAGAATTGAATTTTGTATTGCTTTTATTTATGTTGCTTTTATGTTTTCAGTGTCGCTGTGTCCCCGTTGAGCGCGGCGCGGGGGCGGGGCTCGGCCGCCACGGAGGCGGAGGAGCAGGCGCGGGGCGGCGCTGCGGGGCCCGATGCGCAGGCACACATGTCCATTGTCGCCGCCGAAAATGCTGGGTGAGTACCATAAACCCCTCTCCTGCTCTTTATATCTTCCTATGCGTACCTCCTTGACAGCAATGACTGCGATCCCCGTGGCCTAGTTGGTAAGACTCCTGTCTATCGACTAGGACATGGATGTTATCTGGGGTTACGAGTTCGATTCCCGTTTGTCACAGTTTCTTTTTAAAGGATTCTAACCTTTTTTCCACTTCTTGACGTGCCGTATCCAATCCTATCGGAGGTTGATCACCATATTGGCAATCTTTATTCTATTCAATCAGTAGAACTGTATTCAAACCACTCCCCAAACTTCTTAAGCCAAAAGAGATGCGGCTTCGTTCTCTGCCTCTTTTGTCATTTATTTTTCTCTTGGTTATCAGTTGTGATAATGTATTGTATATTGTACTCCTCATTATGTGACCGAGATGAGATACTGTACTCGTAACCTATGAATCTTCACACTTTTAAGCAGTACTCGATTTTTATACATACTCGTACATTCATACAAGGAAGCATTTCCACATTTGTAATACGATATATCTAGGGAATCTTTTGTATACGCCTGTAGATCCACATCTCTTCAGCTCTTCCGATCTTTTGCTATACTACAAGTAACCTATTACGTAAATCCCTCCATTATCTTCCAATTTTCTTAGTTGCAAAACCTCATTCGCCTTACAGCTCAGCGCAGAGATGTCTTGGATGTAACCTCTGTTTTTTTTTCAATAGTTTTCTTGTGTATACACATTTTATTCTTATGCTTTTTGCACTCTTTCACATCTTCGCTGTATTTCCTCCTTTATTGTAGTAACAACTGTACCAACATCTGGATACCTCACCTCGTTTTCTACAATTTTCTTGTGTATAGACATCTAAAAGTTTTCGGCGAGTATTTTTTCCACTTTTCCATAATCCATCTTAGAACGTTCTTCCCAGCTACAACTGTGTTAGCACCTCAATATGGGTGTTCAAGTTTTCATTAAAAATAGGGTTTTGGGGCATCTTCTTGGTCCAAGTACCATTGGATAATAGTGCTTGTCCATCGTTAATTCATCATCCTTGCAATATGACCAGACCATTGTCTCTCCAGTATCTCGAATTGATAACCTTCGTTATTGAGTGAACCCAAGTATTTCTTACTCTATCACTCCTGGTGAATCATGCCTCTTCGTAACCAACACTAAGTTCAGTTTAATTTTTTCTCGTCAATCCCTTTATATCGCAGCCATTATCACTGATAGAACACTTTTTTCTCGAGACAAAGAGGAAATTTACCTTTTGAAATATATTTTAGTGCGCTAAAACCACTCCAATGCAGTTTGACCCTCATTGGCAATTATATACGATTACTATAAATTAAGTTAATTTTTATTGTTTTATTTTTGATAATTTTAATTTGTTTAACTTCGATAACGATACCGTTTCTTAAAACCGCTTCTATTTGTTTTTTAGTTATTATATAATATTATTTTTAAATGTAAAAAAGTTTTTTGTTGATATTTTTGAATTGTTTGACGTCGGTCATTTCCAAAAAGACGATAATGAGTCGTAAAGTAAACATATTTTTAGATAATTTTTTGCTCGAGACATAACGAACTATTTTTAGTACAATAATATTTTTTTTATTAATTATACAATGATAAGATGTCTCAACGGACGAATTCAAAAGTGTTACTAATCAACATATACAATCCGATGTTAGTTAATTTCAAAGTAAATCGCATAATATATCATGGTAACACATCGATCAATAAGTCCCGGGACTAACTACTAAAACAACATTTGTTTGCCAAAATTCTTCTTTATTCATCAACATAGTCTCCTTGAAGAGCGATACATTCATTCCAACGCTTTCCTAACTTTTCTATGCTAGCCGTGTAGAACGATTTATCTTTGGTTTCAAAATAGGCGTTAGTTTCGGCAATCACTTCTTCATTGGAGCCAAATCTCTTTCCCTGGAGCATCTTTTTGAGGTCTGCGAACAGCCAATAGTCGCTGGGGGGGCAAATCTGGAGAATACGGTGGGTGCGGAAGTAATTCAAAGTTCAACTCATGCAATTTGGCCATCGTTACCATCGACTTGTGACACGGTGCATTGTCCTGATGAAAGAGAACTTTTTTCTTCTTCATATGGGGCCATTTTTTTGCAATTTCTGCCTTCAAATGCTCCAATAACGCTATGCAATATTCGCTATTGATGGTTTTTCGCTTTTCAAGGTGATAGATGTATATTATACCATGCATATCCCAAAATACGGAGGCCATAACCTTCCCGGCCGACTGTTGAGTTTTTGGTCGCTTCGGACGACATTACCATACCACCGACAAATGGTTGTTTTCGACGGAGCAGAGCCCGGATAACACTTTTCAAGCCATCGCTGAGTTTGAACAGTATTTTTTCCCATTAAAAAGCAATGTTTTATCAACACCCGAAATTCGGTTTTTCCCATTGTTTTGAAAATAGCAAAAGTAGCGTCACTAAAACCACTGTAACTCAATGACACAATGTCATCAAAGTTTGACACGTAACTTCTAAAGGTTGGTACTAACTGAGAATGGTATGGATTTGTTATTAGAGGCGCCATCTGTTGGTTAGTCCCGGGACTTATTGATCCATGTGTTATATCACTACTTGTTGAATAAGTCTTTCAACTGAGTTGGTCGCGTACTTGTAACAACGAATTATTGAGCGTTCGGAAAAAATCAATTTATTTTTATCGCAGCCGCAAGAGATTTAGCTATTGAATTTTAATCAGTTCGTGTTTTTAAGATGAGATTTTCAGTCAACAGGTCTAGGTAGCCTTGCAAAAGATGTGCTGCACCTGATATCACTATAGATTATACTAGTTCCTTTGACATTCCAGGATAGAGACTTTCGTGTAGCGAGTGTAAGAAATTTCATTAAAACTGGAATGAGTTTATTAGATAAATTTCACTTAAATTTGCGTTTCGAAATGTTAATCGTACACGGCAAAGCTTCATTTAAACGACTGAGATTTTATTAGATTTTTTTTCTAATTAAAGAAATGTGCTTATTGGATAAAAAGATGCATTGTGTTGCAAATGAAGAATTAAAAATATTATGTCTAAGTAAAATATATTGTTGGTCCGAATGAAAATTTCAAGGTGGGAGATACTATAGATACACGTGTCGCAGTGAATCAAACAGTTCTTGCTATAACAATATTATTTAGTTAATTTTATTCAAATAAGATATTACACGAAGTCAATACCGCGAGATTTCCAAGGTTTAGTTTAATGTTTTTTTTTCTTTCGCAAATATACCTTCGATTTTTATATCCTTTTACTTCTGTACATTGATACTAAATTACATTTGTGTCCATCACAATTTGCATAGGAAGTATTATATTTTTTACTAATTGGCTTTGAATATTTGCACGTTTTGTTGTTGCGATTTAATATTTCCATTTCGATAATACTATAATGATTTTATGCAATACATATTGATGTTGTATTTAAAGTAATTAAATAGCATTTATCGCACGTTCGTTAAATGAAACTACGCGAGGTATGCTTTGATTGTTTAAGTCTATTTATATTTAACCTTTCCTTTCCTTTTCTAAAAAAATCCGCGCGTTCTGGTGCTGTGTATTCAATACACATCAAGACACATGTAAAAATGAGCTATATAACCCTTCCCTTACGGTGTTAAAATTGAAACGCGTGATCCCGTGTTGGGTAGTGAGTACGCGATAAAAAATTAGCGATTTTAAATCGTAAAAATAAGAACATTCATAGATAATCCCCTTAATTAATTATAATTGAAGTTAAAAATTATAATAATTGAGATTTATTTGCTGAAAACATTAAAAAACCATCTGGCAACGCTCACGGAACGGGCGTACGTCTAATCTATTTGCAAGTCCAGAAGATACTGCGGTGCGGAGCGGTACCCCGGCCGGCGTGGCTTACGTTTGCGACGATTGAGACAATTGAGCTCCTCGCAATTCAGTGGAGTATGCAAGAGTGAGATGCGAATATAGTGTCGCGCTTCCCGCATACTCTTCACCTATCGTCAAGACGAGGCACTCGCAGCGTTTAAATGCGAATTTGTTTTCGATCTTTACAAAACACCTACGATGTAGTCGATAAATTTCGATTATTATTAATATTATTTTTTAAATCAATGCGTAAATATATTATGGAGGAACACCTAAAATCTTAACCTTGTATTTATTATATTTATAGAGATATTGATGGTTATTAGAAGCAACGTGTAGAAGATACCCAACACAGGGAAGGAAAGGTTAAAATCGGAAAAATAAGCCAATATTCATAGCCAATCGCTTAAATTAATTAAATTTGGAGTCAAAAGTGATAATTATTGAAATTTAATTGCTGAAAACATGAAAAAAAACATCGGACGACGTTCACAAAACGGGCGAAGCGACCACCTTAATCGAAAGCCCGCGAGCTACTGAAGCGAGCAAACAGATTATATTTCTTGCGTTCTCATATACCGAAGTTGAGTGAGAGTGAGACGTGAATAGCGTTGATTCCTCACCCATAGCGGGGTTTTAGAATAAATATACATACGTCACACATTGGCTTACGTTTGATTGTATTGGTGAATTTATTCCCGATTTTTACAAAATATCTCTGATGTGGCCGATAAGTGCTAATTATTATTAATATTCTTTTTTTCATTCAATGCGTAAATGTATTACGGAGGAATACCTAAAATCGGAACCCAGTATTTATTATATTTATAGAGATTTTAAAGTTTTTAGAAGCAATGTGTACTAGTTACATATCACAGGACATGAGGGGTTAAAGAGTGATAAACCTACATTTTCACTTTACACAATATACGAGTACTACTTAAAGGTAACCGTTGAGTACATGTATATAAAAATTCTCCATTTTTTAATACAGGGAACCACTTAATTACCCCGAAATGGTTAAGATATTTTAATCACAATTTTCATATATTTGTCTTAAATTCTTAACACTCAACTGAAAAACTTTCACATTCTGCATTCACACCCTTCTCACGCTTTCCATTGTAAAATACAATCGATATTTTAAAATACACCTTTTCATGTTTTTTTTGTGTGGCTCTACTTGCGTTAATTCAGCTATCGTACACATTTTCAGGAACTAATTATGTACGAAAATCGGGGACTGCCTGTATAAAATTTAGGCATGTGAAAAACAAGATCAAATTTATGTCAAAGCTCGAATATTATAATAATTTCATTGAATACATCAAGTCACGTAAAAATGTGGCATCTCTTTTGCTATTCACATATTCTAAAAATACCTCCTTATGCGGCATGATATAAAATTGAAAATGCAACGGATTACGTAAAGGTTTGCCTATAGGTGCGAGAAATGGGGACGGTGGCGGCTTGTGCAATAATAATTTAATCATTGTCATCGTTTCCAGAAACATGTTATTGTTTGTTCGTGGAAATTCTTCAGCCGAACTCAAGCGGTCGCTTTCTCCGTGGCGAAAGCATTCATTACAGTTTATTATCATACGACATAATTGATTGACATATGTTTTTTTTTATTTACAGCTGGTACACAGATGTACATAATAGTTGAAACATAGAAGTAATTTTTAATAGGATATAAAAATAAATCTTCACTTTGTGTTCTTACATTATTTATCCCAAATTATTTCTCTTCCTTAACTTCCATGCAATACCCACCCTTATCCCCATTTTCCTTAAGATTTATCTTTTATTTAAATTTTTGTTATTTTTTCAAATATTGTTTTTAACAAAGAGAAACGCCCATGGATACCAATATTAATTATAAAACTAAAGATGGTTGGTTTAAAGAATTTGCTTTAAATCAATAAATCCGTCAGACGTATTTGTTTGAAAATGTAAAAAAAAATTCCCCATATATTCTTGTATTTTACATTTGGTACAGGTTTAACCCATAGTAAAATATACATAGTAAAATGTATAGTTAGGTAGGTAGGTAAGCCGAGTTCTTTAATTATTTAATAACTTTTTAAACGTGCGCATTTTACTGCGTCATCGATCTTTTGTCAGTGATTTGAGGGAATACCTTTTCCACTGTTGTGTCATATGTGTGATTGTGTTATTCGTATATGTATACTTATATTAAGTATTTGTGTGATAGTATCTGTTTTATTTTCGGGCTCGATGAGCCGTTTGTTCTCTCCCGCCATCCTTAATCCGAATTTACAACCATAGTTGGGCATGGCGACTACACCCAAAGGGATACTACAGCTCATGTCGGCGGCCCTGGTGGCGCAGTTCAGGTTAGGCGTCCTCCCGCCCCTCCCGGGGGTCTGCGTGAAGCGACGATGGTGAAGACGGTGGAGTTGGGGTGACGGTGTTGTAGAAGGAGACGGCGAAGAAGAAGGCGGCGAAGAAGGCGCAAAGACGTGGCGTGGCTAAATGAGCTTTCTTTGCTCTTTCTCATTTACTTCGTTGATTGCCCTACAGTCTGAGGGACTGCAGGCTGATGACCGGATAGTGCGACAATTCAATCAACAGGGAAGTATATACATAAACTTATTTATATCAGGTGTATGTGTAGAGTGTAGGGATGGGAAGGTAGCGGCTGCGGCCTATGCAATTGGAGCTTCCCCGCATTTGCATATGTATTGAAGACATATTCGGTGAGAAAACCACAGAAAACTCATCGAGGGAAGTCGAGCTTCAGAGGACCTCTAGGCTCTTCCGTTATGCGATATTAACACATTCGGCTTGTTGGTGGAGTGTGAGTGTTGTAGTGTATATAATGTACTCGAAGTCCAGGGCGTTTCTTCCCCCTTGGCTGTCCTCTCTTAGCCGCGTGCCGCCCACCGGTCCTGGTGACTTGTCCCGGCCGCTCCTCGGGATCTGTAATGCAATGTTAATCGCTGGGCAGTATCGGGTTTTCATTTGTTATACGCGATTCTTGTTTACTATTTACTTTAAATTTGGTGAGAATATGTTTTTGAGATGCATTAGCGTAAGGTTTATTTAAGACTAATACTAGTAGAAATTGATCAATTTTTACTGTGACTTTATAGTTTAGCGATTTGATTTAGGTATTCTTTGGGTGAATTTAATTGACAAGGTCGGTTAGGTTTTGACTATCTAAGGAGTTTTAGAATAAATATAAATTTTTAAAAATTTTTAAGAGAATATATAAAAAGAGAAGATACAAATACTGTTTTAGTCTTCGAGTTCCTCCATCAAATCGACGATGAGAAGCGCCTTCTCCATTCTGTCCTTGCATTGGGCCAGCCTCGTCCTCATTTTCACAAGTAGGCGGAGGATACGGGTCAGCTCTGTTCCCTCTCCGCCCGCGAAGCTCGTTTTGGTGATGCTGGGTTCGGGAGTCGGCAGCAACGGTGGTCGGCAGCCGTTTCTCGGATCCCTCGGGTGAGCGAAGTTTTCGCGCTGCGCTCTCGCGTGTTGCATATTCGCGCTCTGCGCGGTTTCGTGAGTATTTGCTCCAGCGATAGGCCCCGAAGCGCGGGCGTTCTGCGCGGCGGCCTGATTGAATTGTGTGGGAAGCGTATTCCCCGCACCCGTCACGACGCCGCTCCATGAGCGACCCGGTATCACACGCGGTGCCATCCGGCGGGCGATTGACTCCGCGTATGCTTGCCTCGTAGGGCACTTCGAATAGTTTGCGGGGTGGCTACCACCGCAATTTACGCAAGTGGCCGGTGTCTCCTTTGTCTTGGGACACTCGGCTGTCAGGTGGAACTCGGTGCACTTGACGCATCGGGCTCGATGGTGACAGTTCGTTGACGCGTGCCCCAGTGACTGGCACCGGAAGCACTGCGTACCGAGACCTTTCTTGGGTCGGTATTTGACGAGGGTCACTCTGCAGTAGCAGAGGAACCTCAGCGTCGCCTTTATTTTCCCCATATCAGTTTCCTTCCCAAAGTGGGCAAGGTACATGGGTGCGCCTGTCTTGGTCGTCATCTTGACGACCTTTTGCGCTGGAAAACCCTGCGCGGCGAGATCGCCGGCGATCTCCTCCGTGGGAATTACTGGTAATCCCCGGATTACTGACCTTTTGGTCCTATCGTCCACCTTTGCGAACGTATGAAATTCTTTTTTCCTCCCCTCGAGTCCCTTTACGAGGGCGTCATGGTCCTCGACGGAGTGGACCGTGATTTTCGCGGTCCCCTTCCCGGTATACTTCACTTCAAATTGGCCCTTCACGCTCTCCCGGATCAGGCCAATAAGATTTCCATGCGTAAGGTTACCGAGGGTTATTACCACCGGCGGTACTTTCGATTTTGTAAGCACCCTGCGCGCTACACAGGGCGCTTCTTCCGTTACCTCCCGGAGGCACGTGTACTTATTCGATTGGACCACCTCTTCGGGTCCGGCAACCTGCCTTCTTTTGGCAGGTGCCCGCGGGGTCTCCCATTTTTCCACCACTGGCCCCTCGGGGGCTAGCGGCACATAAACACCGTTCACTAGTTCGCACCTAACACCAGTGCGCTGCATCTTAACGACTTTCCGCGCAGCCCGCAACCAAAACACCCGCACTCACGGCACCACACTGTTCACAATTAGCGTTCGATCGCTCTCACTGTTCACTTGATTATAGCCACGGATTGACTACATAAGTCGGCCCTAAAGGCCCGCCTCTCAGCGCGCACAATATCGCGATATGCCCACACGGCACACAGCACCCGAAAACACTGGATGGGTTTTCCCCGATCTCTATACCCGCAAGCGAGTATCGTGATATCTAAAAGATCCAATATCGCACAAAATGTATAGTTAAAATAGATTAATCTTAAAATAATAACAGAAACAATGATACTTGTACTCGTATCGAACAAAATTTTCAACTTATCCACCGAAATAGGGAAGATATCAATCAATGTAAAAAAATTCATTCAAAAAAGTCGTGCGACTGGTGGCATTATATCTTCCACTCTACGTGTAATTTTCTCACACGAGTAAGACGTTAAAATGCACCATGTGATGCGCTAGAAATAAAAATATATAATTATATTTTATTTTTAGTTAAGGCATTAACATTGTGGAGGTTTAAAGACAATTTAATTTGTTTTGTCAAACATTTTTTGTAACGGTATAACCCTACCGGTTTCAAGGCTTTCACCTCATCATCAGGGAGCACAAACAAGACTGAAGTCTGTTCGAACTGGTATCGACATACACGCTTTTAACGGAACGGAACAGGAAGATCATTTGAAAAGAAATTTCATAAACACAAATCCGGCCTAACAAATCCTCGTAATTTATTCTGAAATGGCTAATCATAATGTCGGTACCAGTTCGAATAGAATTCAGTCTTGTTTGTGCTCCCTTGATGATGAGGTGAAAGCCTTGTAACCGGTAGGGTTATAAATTGCTTTATTTTTTATATTCCATAAACTGTAATTTCTGCAGAGTTACGCCTTAAATATTTCAACCAATTATTTTTTCTTTCCATTTTTCATTTTTTTTTTAAATAAACTGGGTTCCAGCGGGAATCAAACCCACAACCTCCGGGTCGAAAGACAGGCGTTTTGTCAACTGGTTCACGGATATCGTTATATTATTATGAAAGGTGATACTTAAGCGCATTTTTTCGACAAATTGCCTTAACGTTTTTTTTGCGTTAATTTGAAGATGGAATAAATTAAATTTGTATTTTCGATCAACACAACACAAAAAAATTGTACAGAGTATGACACGACAGTGATAGTGTGTGTCAAATGTGTTCCGTAATGTTGATACGACGTTCGAAGATGGTATCCGCTCTGGAATGCCGATTACCACTAATTTCGACCAAATCAAGGTTTTGATCGAGAATAACCAGCGTTTTACGACGCGAGAGATTGCCGAGATACTGAAAATGTCAAAAACCACCGTTCACGAGCATTTGTTGCAATTTTGCATTTTAATTTGATTAAGAATACGAAATTGATTATTTTTAACCTAATATTTTTTATTCCTTCCTTGCGTTTTAGTGGTCGAGATCACGATTATTTTCAAAATAAGTTTTATAAATTTGGAATTTAAATGCAGTATATTTTTTTAAAGTCTGAATCAAATGAATCGCTTATTCCGCACTAATTTTGTATCATTTTTGTAAGGGTGGTTTTGTAATATTTTTTTCATGTTAAATTCATTAGATCAAACCCGAGAGAGAAAACAAAATGATGTGCAACTTAAGTTACGACGAAACTTTATCTAATTATTTTTGAATACATTGTATGTAGTTCAATTTCATTTTATTTATACCCATAATGTTTATCAGAAGTCGTTTTTCGTAGATTATACTCCACTGCTAAATCGAGATTTGTTGTCTATTGATGATTACTAGTTGTGAAATATTCACGAAAGTAAAACAAATTCTACATTTATGAAAATATATATTCATAAATGTTAAATTTGTTTATATATCATTTATACATCGTCCCCTTTTACACCGGTTCAAAAATTGTTAGCTAGGTATTTAAAATTCGTTCAGTATCACGGACCCACCGAGATTCAAATTTTGAATTACTTTCGGAGAGAATCCAAGTATTCCTAATTCAATTCTCGTATTTCTTTGGCGACAAGCATCGTATGGGTTTTGGCCTATTTACGAGTATATTAATGATTATTACTAAATTGTTCCGACAGATGGCATGATGGATTGGCTAAAATGATCGTGCTTGATAATTTTTTTTGCAGTAACGAGCTACGAATAAGTAGTACATATGATTTTTAATATCGAAGACAAAAACTCTGGGATTTATACTTTTTATATTACAATAATTAGATTAAGTTTTTATTTTTTTTAAATTTTTGTTCTTCTTGTTTTGTGAAAAAAAATCTTTTTGTTTTGTGAAAAAAATCCTGAAACTTTTTTTTTTATTACTAGGCAATCTACCCACACTTTGATGATTTATGCAGCAACTTCAAATTCACTAATGCAATTTTATGAATATAATAACAGAAATTTAAATAAAACTGACAATTTTAGACAATTTCAAGCTTTAACTAATTAATCTTCAAAAAAACAACAATCGATCTATACGTGGTATAAGTCATTAGTCTTCGAAGAAAGAAGAAGTGTAATATTCATTGCACGCGGTAAAGATATGGCGTTTAGTGAATCAAATATATCACGTTAAGGACAACCGAAAATCATATGGTCTATAGTTTCGTCATCCAAATCACACTCACAGTCGGGATCCTCCATAAGGCCCATTTTGTAGAGGTGACTAGCCGCCATGTAATGTCCCACCCGCAAGTTATATTACATGCCAATCCAACGCCCATCGAAGCCAACTATCCTGTTTAAGTGTGCCTTTTACAATGCTGTATTTATATCTTACAAATTGTCTATTGTGAACATAGTTTTCCTATGTGTTACTCAATTAACTAAGCAATTATTTCTGAAAACACAGGACTAACTGAAACTTCGGTGTATTTGTTTTGTTTATTATTAGAAATACCACTCGATTTTTTAATTTTTTTCATATACTCCTATAGAAACTGGTATCCTTCCAATTGAGGACCGTTTTTGATGACAAGACTTTAGTAATGTCAACTTCAGTTGAATCAGGCATACCACACCTAGACGTGACTGTAAAATAATCGTTCACTGCTGATTTTTCACAGCATTTTTATACTTTTATTTTATATTCGATATATTTTTGACGAAAAATGCAATGATCTGCAACTGTTTAACATTAAAACCTATTTAAATATGTAAAAAAAGAAATAAAATAAATAAATAAAACACTTATTTTATATTTTTGTGTTCATCACTGGTTTATTTTGAGTTTACTACCGGTTTCGAAGACCTCCGTTTTCATCGTCAGGTGAAGATAAACTATTTAAATAGTTTTATTAACGATAACGAATGTACAGTTACAATTTGCAATTTAATACATACACACCATCGCGTCATTTCCCTGCCGGGGATGGCTGAGAGGACAGATCGTCAAACTTTCCTATCCTACAGTTGCAATTTAATACATACATACCATCGCGTCATTTCCCTGTCGGGGTAGGTTGAGAGGACAGAGCGTCAGACTTTTCTTTTTAGATACTCATCCTTCGCCTCTTCTACATCTACCATATACTCCTCAGATTTTAATTTCCATCATTCACTTAATCTAAACATGTTTTCTTCCTTGGTCTTGATTACGATATTTAATTTATTTTCATTTTGCTTGCCATGAAATATTTGAACTAGCATGAAATTTGTCACTACCGTATTATAAAACATTTGAAAGGCGTAATTTGTCACTACCGTATTATAAAACATTTGTAAAGCGTAATTTGTCACTACCGTATTATAAAACATTTGAAAGGCGTAATTTGTCACTACCATATTATAAAACATTTGAAAGGCGTAATTTATATATAGTATACATTTCTTTGCTATATATGCATTTTACATATAACAAAGCCTTATTTCAAAGAAATTGAAAAAATGCAAACGAATCTTTTTTATATACGTTCGGTTATCGTAACAATTGCACAATTAATAATAATATCAAATGTTTCGTCATAAAATATATTTGTCATGCACGAGTAATGAGGTTGGGTTGTTAGGATAATATCGTGAAAATAATAAATTAAAGGATTTTTGGTATTAAAAAAAAAAAAATCATTTAAATCAAATCGATAAAATAATACAATATAATGATTTTATTGTTGATTACCAACTACGAATCATCGTACACTTTCTTGTTTGTATTTTTTTAAATTTTATTTATTTATTTATTATTACACATGACAAGAAATATACATAATTTGCGAAAAAACAGCAATTTGGACATACATTATTTTAATGGGTCTGGGTTTGTCGCCTTTCATTTGTCATATCCCCAGTAAACTAGGCTTTTGCCTGTATCTCACTGAGGGTAAGTATTAGTATTCTGCTTTTTGTTCAAGATAAATCTAAAGTTTCGTTCAATGGACACGTTTACTGCGGAACTTCCTTAGAACTATGGAAATTAATTGACTAATTATAATGCAATAATATCACTTGCTAGCAAGATTTCGCCACCAAACAGGTTCTTTACGACACACCAACGTAAAAAAATTGACACAATTCGTTTTATGTTTAATTATTGCGACATGGTTCCTTATTTGTCCTGAACGACATTAAAATGTTTTAATAGATCTTAAGAATATTATATTGTTAATTAGATAAAAACTGTTTCAACAGCACTTAAAATTAAATGTTCAATATCTAAAAATTGACCGTATCTAGCTGCTATAGTAAAAGTAATAAGTTTTGCCGGTATCGGTCATATGGTCTAATAACAGAATGTTGATCGAAATATTGTTTAAAATCAAAGATCTTGTACAAAAGTCAAAATATTCATTAATAATATTAGGAGAATTAGAAAAAAATGCCGCTCATCTGGTTGCATTGTATTTGAGCCTTTCGTAGACAAAGGTTCCTTGGCCAATGTGTACATTTTTAGTGTCGTTTTATTATGTTAAAATTTTAATCGAGTATTTTGAAATTGAGGCATTTAAACCAGATAATGAATTAAAAAATATGTACTGTTATTTCACTTTCATCAAAATAGAAATGCAACAGTTGTAAAAGAGGACTTATGTGGTGTGTACAGTGACGTTATACTACCTTGATCAAAAAGTTTTAGGACCGGCCACCGTGTGGCGCAGTCAGTCACCCGATTAGAATTCTTTTATTTTTGTTAGGTTACCACATCTATCATTGACACTTCCCTCCAAATTTCAGCGTCATAGCTTGACATTTGTAAAAGTTACGCTGTACTGAGTACATCTACCCTTGTGCGTGTTTTCGATTTTTTACAAGTTTGAAAATGGCATCGACTTTGAATTAAATTTTGTGTGAAAAACGGATTTAACGGTCCGCTATGGATCCGCTTAAGACATTTTGGTTAGTGATTTGGGCCTTAGACGTGTCGCTGCAAAACTGGTGCCGAAAGACCTCAATTTCATGCAAACATACCGCGTTGAAATCACGAAAGACATGATTTCCATGAGTTTTTGACCAAAAATAACACGACTACTATCCAGCAGCTTTCGAATTCACCTGATCTGGCTCCCTGCGACATTTTCCTGTTCAACCGAATTAAAAAACCGCTTCGCGGAACGCGTTACAGCACCCAAGAGGATGTCATGAAAAAATCGAAGACGGCTCTGATGGACATACCGAAAATTGAGTATCAGCGGTGTTTCGAGGATTGGATCAAGCGCTGGCGTAAGTGCGTTGCAGGCGATGGGGAGTACTTTGAGGGGACCATATCGATTTTGATGAATAAACTTGTATTTTCGATTTTATGAATTAAGTCCTAAAACTTTTTGATCAAGGTAGTATGTTAGACCTTCGTTAGTGTTCAAGACTTTTAAAAAAGTTTAAATTTGGAATTTTTAATATCGGATGGATGCCTGGAAGTGGAAAACCAAGGAAAGTGGATAAGCAAAAAATGGATGAAATTGAAGCAGATTTAACACAATGCAATAATTTCAGCAATTATCAGAGAAACTCTTCTAGGGTATTTTTTTTCGATAATAAAGAAATCTCTTAAAAAATCTCGTAAAATAAGAAAATACGGAAAATGGATTCCACATGGTTTTGTCCGCGGAAAACAAAGCAGTGCGGTACAAAATATGCCATCAATATGGATGGAAAAAATGATTAAATATTAGTAACGGGGAACAAAAAAGGGGTTACTTACTATACTCCTAAATGCAAAAGACGGTGGCTATCCAACAGCCAGGTAGCAAAACGGGTATCTGAGCCAAGCCTTACGGCAAGTAAGTGCTTTTATCGGTTTTGTGGAATTTCCAAGTAATAATTTATTAAAATGTAATTTATTTTCTTTTCAATAAAGGAATGTTGACATAACGAAACCACACTTAACACAAGCACACCAACGGACCTTTGTATACGGAAGGGTCAAACACAATAACTAAATAAACGACATTTTTTGGTACTCGTTATAATAGCGATTACTGTCTAATTTTACAGAATTGTACCGTTGAAGCATCAAAATGATTCTAAAACAAAAACCTGTTAATATTCTCTGTTCGAGAAAATGTTTTCATTGGACCTATACCAGTAAAGAACAAATGGTTTTATCAATTTAACTATGTTGCTATCACATGGAAGTCTTATAATGACAATTGACATTCATCAATTTCTGTGGCGCCATTTAGTGACCAAAATTCTCTCCTCGGCGCCGACGTTTCAGTTAATCACAATAAAAAATCTTCATAATGCCTGTTAGTCACCAGCCTGCCAACTCTCTGTTTTTGCTTTTGAGGATTTGTTGTGATATTAATTTATTTATTGGCTGGCATACGTAAAAAATAATAAAGAATACGGACACGGACCCAGAATCTATAGATGTACAAAAAATGTATAATATATACACACCTTTATACCGATCCGTTTACTTCAACTTGGTGCAGGAATCTGTCATACCACGCGTTCGATAGGAGCTTGAAGATGAAGAGGGTGTACCTCCCCACTACTATCGTGATGTGAGGGCCTATCTTGATGAAAATTTGCCGAACAGATGGATTGGACATATAGGTAGCATTGAATACCCTCCGTGCTTCCCAAAAATTGAAACAGCTAATGAATTTAGAACAGCCATTGAAAGATAATGTGCCCAAATACCAAAACCAATTATTCGTGATGTTAGCGATTCTACACTATCAACAGTGCATGGACTTAAAAAGAGGCGATCAATTTTAGCAATTGCGATAACTAAAAAAATCTTGGTAAATACTTAATTTATAATCATTCTAAGTGTATAGATTTTTTGGGATACTCTGTATAATGTATTTTATAATAAACATTTTTTATTTGTGTGGATATAGAAAAATTGTTTAATATTTTGTTTTGTTAAGTAGTTTTCCGTAGATATGAATTCGACACTACGTGGAATCGGTATGTAATTTATAAATGTTGTGATTTCATTTTTATTCTGCCACTATTTTATTTATACTCGTCTGTATAAAGTTACGTCAATAATTCTCGATTTATATTGAAGGCGTTTCAATTGATCATTTCAAACGTCCTACTAGTGTTCTTTAGAGAGAAGTCGTTGGCCGACCGATGAAAGATAGAAACTGGTGGTTGAATTGGCATGAAAATAATTTCATTTCACTGATTTCGTGTTCTAACTTTGATATATTTTTAGTATAACCGACTAAACCATAAACGTGAAGTAAATAAAATGTTTACAGCTTAGAACTATACTAGGGAAGACGCAAAACAAAAAATATTTTTTCTTGGTTTAATCACTTCACTACAATAGAACTTTCGCTCTTCGGTCGACTAGTCTAATTTGAATTCATATAAATTGGAATTTTATCTCGCACCAGACACAAGCCACGTATTAAGGGTACATTTTTCGAAATATTAAAAAAGAGCCCTACGAACGAAGCTTTGAAGTGTTCCCGTGAAACGGCGTCACATTGCGCGATACAAATGGGAAACTTTCAATACTGGTCCATCCCCCGCATTTCTCGCTACTTAACTTTGCCTCGAGTAAAAATGAAGTTTAGGATGTGATATTTTACGATACTTTACGACTTGAGTAGTTTTTATACTCGTTATCCTTCGTGGAAAAACTTTTTTTAAATTCTCGGGGAGGTTTCCACCCGTGCTGCTAATATTATCTAATTTTCATTATTATGCGTACAAAAAAGTTTTGATAAAATATTGTTGCGGGAAGAATTTATTTTTTATTGTCTTTTAGCTGTATGTTTCTTAATCGAAATACTTTTATTTGAAATTTCTAGTTGTTTTTCAGATTTGATTTCAAACTAAAAAATATGTTATCTTCACGCGTGTTGTTATCACAGAATGAGAAAAAAAAGATTCCATTACATAAACCGTACGAAAATGATATTGCCAAAAATAAGGAGAGGGAATCTGAAAGTTTTTTCATAAGTACAGAAAATGTAGCAAAAATAACTATTTTTAAAATCTAGACCCTTGGGTAGAATTTGAATTGATAATGTTCAATTATGGAAGTTGATCTCGTTAGGTATAAACGAACCCAGTGGTTCTTAATCCGATTATTTGTAATGGCCGATGGCATTCGTGTCTGCCGCTCACATTCTACAACACAACAGCATCACCTGAGCGTGATATGAAGAGACCAGTGTAACAGTACCATATGAGAGAAAAGTGTTTTTTAATAATTATTACAATGATACTTGATTCTATTAAATGTGCAAGGGTTTAAGTAGGAGAATATATGTTTTGTCTTAAATAATACTATATATAAATGAAAAATCTCCTTTTCTTGCTTCAAAGCTTTTTTAAATGTAAAATGTAGCTCTCACATTTAATTCGTTTTCCCTAAGATAGCTGTGGTTACAGTGAATACAAAAAGATAATTTAATGTGGAAGAAAATTAATTCTTTGATTTTTCATCTTGGAAATGACAGTAAGAAAATCAATAGGATATCCTTGTATCTACTACATTGTATTACACTTCCATTTTATACCTAGACCTGCCATATATTCCGTCACTCATTATCAGAGGTATGAAAAAAACTATAAATTGTTTCTAAAAGATAATTTATTTAAACAAACAAATACTATTAGAGACATTATTCAAAATGTCCATCTTTCGGTTTTACACAGGCCTTGAAACGAGTGGACCACTCATCTATGGTGGCACGCATAGTTTCTGACGGAAAAGTGTGTATACTAGTAGCTCTTTTACTAATCGAAATATTAATTTGCGACCTAATGGTTTTAAAATATTATAAATTTCATCACAACACTGTTTTGTTTTCGTAACTACTCGACCGTATCTAAAGAAGTTGATTATTAACTAACCCTTATTATGTGCATGCCAAGTACATGCCCCAGTACATGCCAAGCTAACGGTACAGGATATTGCGGTTCCTGGAATTGGTTTTGCTAGTTAATTTAATATCATTAAAGTAGTGACAGAATTTATGACAGGACTATGTAATGTACACTTTGGTGGACTTATTTTCATAAGTTAATTTCTAACAATCCAACAAATATGAATAGTTGAAGTAAAATAGGCACTAAGTACCAAAAAAAAAAACTAAGTATGCAGTTTCGTTCTATATGTCATATAGAATGAGACTGCATACTTAGTTTTTTTTGTTTTTTTTTTTGGTACTTAGTGCCTATTTTACTTCAACCATTCATATGTTGAAAGCCTTACGAAATGGTTTGTATTTTCAGTCCATAAAATATGACAGAATATGTAAAATTCCAAAATATAACAAATGTCGTATTTGCGTTCATAAACCTATTACTTGTCATTATTATTTTTAAATAATCTGTATGAATCATTTTTCTTCAAGTTTTTCTTTTTTGAGGTTATGTGAGAAACCGTTGCTGAAGAGACGTATCGGATGGCATAACCAAATATTCAGGATTGTATGTTACTCACTTGACTGTTTGATAACATATTATATTTTACTTTCTGTTGCTTCCCACGAATCTCATTGATGAACAATGTTGCATAAATATTATTCTTGCTGTTTTGAAATGAATGGTATAAATAAATACCTCGTGCATTTGTTTGGCGGATTATATGTCAAGTTCAACATTTAAAATCCTATATTAAACCACTTATTTTATTGGGTTATCCGGAAAGTAGTTTCGTATTTCTCGGATAGATATTAGGGATAAAATTTTCGTTGCTAACTTCATTCCAAACGTACTGAATGTATATTATTATGAAAGGTAATAAATAATAGTTGGGTATATTTTTTGGCCGTTTGTCTACCCAAATTGCTTGAGCGGTTTTTTTAAGATTTAATAAAATAGTTGTTTTTTCGATGCTTGATGCATTTTTACGACCACAAAAAAAAAACCACAAACCAAAAAAACGATGTGTACAGTGTATGGTGACAAATCAAGCGGGGCATAATACAGTAAGATACCATATCATCTAAACTGTTCACAAATAAATTAAACTATGTTTTAAAATACATCTCGTTTGACATACGACTAAGACTTGGACACTCACGAAACAGTTAGCCCACAAACTCCAAGTATGAGAACGACTGAGAACGATTAATGGAACGGGCTATGTTAGGAATTTCACTCAAAGGCCACATAATAAATTAATGGATCCGAGAAAAGAACCAATTCTATGACAGCGTCAAATTTGAAGCTAAATTAAAGTGTAAGCGGGCAGGTTATGTGATGAGATGGATTATATGACAATGCATAGACCCTGAATGGTAGGACGAAACAGGGGGAAATGGGAAGAGGTATTAGATATTGAGTGAATTGGAAAACCGTGGAACAGGCTAAACCTAAGTCACGTTTGCTAACATGCGTCCCTAGACATTTGCTTAGGGACGCCAAGCCAAAGGGAGCGTCCAAAGATTCATAACTAGGTTATAAAAAATATAAGAAATAGACGCCAAATTGACACGAAAGTACGATCATATAACTTCATACCAGAAGGCATTGAACTGGTTGAATGTTAGAAATATACGCCAAATTCACATACTGTCCATTTTATAATGTCCTTTACTGCCCCGCCGCCCCCTCTTAACTCGCCGAAATTTTTCAGGGTCTTTTCAATTATGGACTTGCGCTACGCTCAGAGATTGTGTTCATGAATTTCGTGGGGATGGGTAGTCATTTGATTTTTTTTGCGACCGTCTAACTTGCTTTATTTACTTTTGTTTGGTTGGTTGGTTGGAAGATATTGCCGCCTTGCAATAGCCCGCCAGATTGTTTATGCAATAAAGTATTGAATAAATAAATGAATATAAAAATATTTCAAAAATAAACAGTGAATGTGGAATTCAATGATATTGAAGATGCGTTTGCGTAGAATAAAGCAAGACGTAAATTGGGGTGGTTTGTTGTTGTTATCCAAGGCGAAATAGAAAGGGAAGTATTTTTTTTAATTACGTATTGAGGGTAAGGGGGGGGGGAAGTAACAGACTGCCTAGAGGTGCTGTTTATACAAATGAGGCTCTGGGAAGTCCTACATTGGACCAGGGCAGGTTGAGAACGATCATAAAAAAAAACAAAAAAGGTCTGACATCAATCACAAAATTGCTGAACGAACAGTTTTTAAATTGTTAACTGTTTGAGAATTTTATTTCAATTACTAAGTAAACTTTGATAGTAAAAGTTAAAAATAATCTCTATTATTTATATTGTATGTTAAAGATGTTCTCTTTTCTCCGAGACTTCAATTTGCTGCGTTGAAAAATATATTAAGATTAAATACAAATCACTCTAAGGCCTGACACGAACTGTTGTATAAATTAATGTCTCATTAGATTTGCATACCGTCGTCACTGACGATTAAAATTCTTTCTGAAACCATTTATCATCTGCTGGTGACAAATCACAGCACAATACGAGACTGCAGTCAAACCGACTGAGGCTTCGCAACAGTATCATATTTAAAATATATTATATAAACAATTTGGAATTGATTTGTTAATTTTTTTTAACCAATATGTACATGCAAACATCACGCCTTTTCCGTATTTGTCTCGCAGAGAGGACAAAGCGCCAGACTTTCCAATCTAGAAACATATGTCGCCTCTTCCACATTCACACACTTTCTCGTACAAGTCCTACGATTTCTCTTATTAACAGTTTCTTTTACGAAATATCATTAACTTGATCCAGCTATATTTTTCTTGGTCTTCGTCTATCATGCCTTCCACTCACATTCGTTCTGTATATTTGTTTTGTTAGTCTTTATGCATTCGTTCCATGTGCCCAATCATTTACTCAACACAGCCTTAAGTTCACATTTATCCCTAATCATTTCATTCCGTATTCTGTCATACACTGTCACTTCATGTATTATTCTAAGTGCACGCTTTTCTACTGCATTTATTCGGCTCCTTTCGGTATTTTCCCTCGTGTACGGTTCGAGTATATGGTATATACTTTAAAGCCACATTGACTTCCTTTTCGATCGCTACACGCCTTCGATGTCTTTCGTAACTCCTGCATCATCTGAAAAATAATGCCTAAATGGCAAAATTCCTCAACTTGCTCTAATATTTCATTGCTCACCGATATATCGCGTTTACTTTTAGATCGCTACCTTCGAAGAATTTTTTTTCTGCTTACCTCTAGATCAAAGATTCCCAAAGTGGTCTATATGGACCCCCAAGGGTCGATTTCGACTTGCAGGGGGTCTATGTCAGCGAGAATAGAAAATGGGGGTGCACGAGATGTAAATGGGGGTCCACCTGAGCGGATCCCATTTAAGCAGATCATCATCAATATTTAGGCGTTCCGTAAATGTCTTTTTACACCTAACATAGATTGTGTGTACATAATACTTATATTAGACATAGAAAATACTTATGTTATGTAAAGAAATCGAATGCCACATTCAATATTGAGAAAGAGTGGATGGATAAAAAAAGCGTCTCGGAGACACCATCAACATCAAAGCAAAGCTTTGGTTTGGAAAAGTTACCAGGGACGAAGCTTCGACGCTGTACCGTTTGCAGTAATAAAGGAGGTAAAGGAATAACACGATCTTCACTAATTTGTGCGCGGTGTAAGAAGGGAGTACATGGAGTTTGTGTGGGAAAACATTTTTGCATATAATTTTTTTTATATTCTTTGTTTTTTTTTATTTTTAAAAGATAAATAAATACAGTTATAATTGAAATTATCTTTTATTTGAGTAGTTTGATATGTTCCCTACACACAACCGAAAGAATTACGAAAATCCCTCTATATTTGATGAAAATGTACACAAGTTTGTGCACACTTATTGAAAGATTATTTTTTCTCTAAAATTCTTCCGCAATTTTCGCATAATATGTGAAAAAAGGCTGAGCAGTAAAACGGTTAAGATTGAAAAAAAAAATGACATGTAGGAAAATAAGATTAAGTAAGTACATAAATTATAACATATAATTAAGATTAGTTAAATAATAAATGTGTATATAGGTATAGCCTTGACAAATATTTGTACAATTTATTACTTTGTTTAATAATAAAAAAAGTTTCAAAAAGTCTTACGTTTTTTTAACGCTTACTTATTTTTGTCTTCATCATCCTGCTGAGGCTGAGGCATTCTATTAGTTGTCCTTGTATTTCTTTATTGACTTTCTTTGTATGCAGTACAACCTGGCAGGTTAATTGTCATGTTGAAATCTCTTCCAACCAACCAGAAACATGTTTCTATGTCCGTAAGTGACTGAAGTATTTTTTTTTCAATATGTGTACCAACGGAATAAAAAACGTCATCTCAACTAGGCCACTGAGGTCCTTTCCTCTGTCATATTTATAATGTTCCAAGAAAAAATATTTTCTATAATGTATATCTGTGCCCCTGGTCTGACGTGGAAAAGCAATTTTAATAAACGTGAGTTTTAAGTACCTAAATACATTTGAAAACATTTGTTTTTTCTCGCTTAATAAGCGAACTTAACAAATATTTTTATGAATTAAACTAAATTTTCCACCTCGTCATGTGAACGCCTATCAGTATTGTCTACACGTGTGAATGTCAATTTCAAGTAAAATAAGGAATTTTTTTATTTGATTAATTTGAAAAAATTCGTAAACTTATAAATATTGTAAATGTCTCGAATTTCAATTACCTTTTTCGGTATTTATTAATTGTGTTTTAAGTAGTTTTTAAAGTTAGAAACTTTCGCTTTATTCTATGATTATTTTTATTACTTAACGACGGAGTCGATTCATTCTCTAAATATTTTAGAACTTACTGGTGTTGAAAATTGGAAAATAATTTGAATAAACTTTTGAAGTCGTGAATCTGTACATAATACTATGTTTATATAACACATCGATCAATAAGTCCCGGGACTAACCAACAGATAGCGCCTACAATAACAAATACATACCATTCCCAGTAAGTACCAACCTTTAGAAGTTACGTGTCAAACTTTCATGACATTCCGACATTGTATCATTGAGTTACGGTGGTTTTAGTAACGCTACTTTTGCTACTTTCAAAACATTGGAAAAAACCGAATTTCGTGTGTTGATAAACCATTGCTTTTTAATGGGAAAATATACCGTTCAAACTTAGCGATGGCTTGAAAAGTGTTATCTGAGCTCTGCTCCGTCGAAAACAACCATTTGTCGGTGGTATGCTGATTTCAAACGCGGTCGTACAGACACAAATGATGCTGAACACTGGTCGTCCAAATGAGGCTGTTACACCAGAAAACATTAAAAAAACCCTCAAAATCGTGATGGAAAATCGCAAAATAAAGTTGCGTCAGATATCTGACATCCTGAAGATATCATTTGGTAGTGTTAACACTATTTTGCGTGAACATTGGTCATGAAAAAGCTTTTTTCGAAATGGGTGCCGCGTTTGCTCACAATGGAACAGAAACAACAACGCATCGATGATTCAGAGTGCTGTTTGGCACTGTTTACGCGAAATAAATAGGAGTTTTTGCGTCGGTATGTGACAATTGATGAAACTTGGATCCACCACTATATTCCGGAATCAAATCGGCAGTCAGCTGAGTGGAGAGCAGCCGGTGAAAGTCGTCCGAAGCGACCAAAAGCTCAACAGTCGGCCGGGAAGGTTATGGCCTCCGTATTTTGGGATGCGCATGGTATAATATTCATCCATCACCTTGAAAAGGGAAAAACCATCATCAGCGAATATTACATAGCGTTGGAGCGTTTGAAGGCAGAAATTGCAAAAAAAATGGCCCCATATGAAGAAGAAAAAAGTTCTCTTTCATCAGGACAATGCACCGTGTCACAAGTCGATGGTAACGATGGCCAAATTGCATGAGTTGAACTTCGAATTGCTTCCGCACACACCGTATTCTCCAGATTTGGCCCCCAGCGATTATTGGCTGTTCACAGACCTCAAAAAGATGCTCCAGGGAAAGAGATTTGGCTGCAATGAAGAAGTGGTTGCCGAAACTAACGCCTATTTTGAAACCAAAGATAAATCGTTCTACACGGCTGGTATAGAAAAGTTAGGAAAGCGTTGGAATGAATGTATCGATCTTGAAGGAGACTTGATGAATAAAGAAGAATTTTTGCAAACAAATGTTGTTTTAGTAGTTAGTCCCGCGACTTATTGATCGATGTATTAAATGATGTATTCAAGGCTAAAATACAATACGAATTCGAGAGATCGAGTGTATTTTGTTGTCATTATCAGTGATATATGGCAGTAATTTGACAAACAACCTGAATTAAGTAGTCGCGACATTAAATTATTTGGAAATTACTTATTATTAGCCCATTTCAAGCCGATTTTCACATTAATATTTACATATTATAACTTATTTGATATTGTAATGACAATTCCTTTTGCTCCCTTTTAGTTTGTTACGAGTAAATGTTTAAATTTATAGAACATTGCTTTTGTGATCAATGTTTTTTTACTGCTTATCTTTAGAACAATAAATACTGGGGTGACGGAATCCTGGCAAAATCTATTTGTAATGTTTGATCACCACATTGTGGTGCGAGGAGGCATCGTGACATGGCGCAACACAGCCACATTGGCCCTCTACCCTTTTTTGATGATCTATAGCAAAGATTCCCAAAGTGGTCTATATGAACCCCTAAGGGTCGATTTCGACTTGCAGGGGGTCTGTATCAGCGAGAAAAGAAAATGGGGATGCACGTGAGCAGACCCCATTTAGGCAGATCATCATCAATATTTAGGCGTTCCGTAAATGTCTTATTACACCTAACACAGATTGTGTGTACATATACTTCTATTACCATAGACATAGAAATTACTTATATAAAGAAATTAAATGCAAATCACTGAATGTGGAGATTTAAGACTACTAATTTGAAGTAATAACAGAAATATTTGTAAACTTTTCAATACTTGTTCAAATTTATCATTTTTTTTATTTTCAATAAATGCATTATTTGGGTGATAAAAATTTACATCTTTTTTTGAAACCCAACTCACCAAATACCGATGCCATCACACAACAGAGTTCTCTTTGTTCTGTTCAAGCCAGTGCTTTTACCGGGCGCTCGTGAAATGTTTGAAAATACCGTTTCAACTCATTTTTTAATTATGTCTGGAGTGCGTACTAAATTGATTGCGTTTGGCCAGGTCTGAATTTGACTAAAATTTATTTAGCAAAAAAATTCCACTCAACTATTAAGCACTCTTAAATTTACCTCTTGAAATGTAATTAAGAACACTAATTCTTATCCTGCCCCTATTAACTAGACATCTCACTAGGGGCGACAGTTAAACATTAGGTTGTGTTGTTACATGAAAGTTTTTTAATCGAAAAAAAATCCTTATATTTAGTTCCAGCTGTGTTGATGCAGAATATTAACTAATTAATAATTATTTTGTAATGTGAACCATTTCAGTTGATACAAAATAAACTCCTACATCCACATATATTGCAATTTTTTTTTGTTTCGACTTTTTAAAAAGTTTTACTCAGCGATCCAAAAGCGCGTACAAGAGTGAGCATATCAAAATTAAGATGGTGATAGGGTAGACCAGGGGTCAGCAAACTACGGCCCGCGGGCCAACACCAATAACACCCGCGGTAGCGGGTCGGAAGTTTATTTTGATTACATTGTAAAATTTACAATGTAAGTAAATCATACAAAATATTTATCAGATGTTTTTATTCAACGACTATAGTGACAAAACACACTAGTTGCACTTTATTTCGCTTTTCGCGCATCGGCTATCTCCGCCACAATAAAATGTCCTTGACACTTGCCCGTAAGTACCAACCGAAATTGCAAACGGAGCGGAGTCCACCCCCGCACCCTGCGCCATAGATATCTCACTCGCCGGCTAGTCCGAATACGAAAATTTGCGCGTAATTCAAAACTACAGTATGTTGGTATGATGAGCTAGTTAGGTCTTGGCCCTTGGGACTTAGTGGAGGAGTCAGTGTGGCTCTTAGGCTAAAAAAATTGGAAACCCTTGGGGTAGAGGAAGGCCATACTACATTAGTCTTATCATTAGCTCCGGTCGGAGGCAGACTAACGTGTCCTGGGAGTGGCGAGCCGGAGAAGAGATGCGACAGACACACAGAAATGGCGACAGATCCTGAAGGTATCGAATTTCATGCTAGGCTGTAGCGATGTTGATATATTGACAAAATAATGTTTCGATTAATGTGTTGTATTAATTGCAATATTAAATAAATATTGCCTGCCTAATTCGTCTCTGTACCCAGTGAGTGAAGGATGCGAAACAAACGTGCGATGCAAAACGCATGTGCGGTGGCCGCTCTTGTTTGCATACCCTCGCTAACGAGTGAAAATCATTTTAACGCTTTCTCTTTATGTTCGATTTTGAACTGTTTAAGATGTGTCTCTCAAATGTCGTTCGATTATAAAATTATAAACATCTCAATAGGAATATACTGATAACTGAGCGAGACCAAAAGAGATTTATGTATATGACGCTTTTATTGTGGAGCATGTGGATTTCATCAATATAAGCTTACATTTCATAAATTTCGTTTTAATGTTTCGTCAATATATTATTATGTTACGTAACGAAAAATCCTACTTTTTAAGCGTTAAAAGGGATCTATGCATCTGTATGAACAAATCAATTACGTAGAGCAAAACCAGCTAACCCCGTGTTAAATTAGTTCTTGCTTAATGTTTCTGATAATATTTACGCCGTCGTGAATTAAGATTATTTTCGGTGCCGTATTCACGAACTGAGCTAGCTAACATATTAACAGCAAACGGAAGGACGTCGATGAACTAATTCTTCAATGTCGATATCTTGCTTAGCTCGGTGAATAAATTGAGGATTAAACTCTTTAATACATTTTGTACACATAAATGAGCCACTTCACAGGGAAACATGAGGCATCATCCTACAATTGTTTTTTTTTAGAATTTTAATTATTTAAATTTATCTTATATTATTAATTTTTAATGTAATTTAGTCTACATCAAATGGAAATTAAATACATATTTTTGTTATTTTTAAATTTTAAATTTATAACGCACACATATTTTCTGTTTCTCTTATGCATAATCTTACTGTTTAATGTTTCTTATAACAATTTACTAATGATATAACCACATCTCCTGGCCTTATAGGATGCACTGCCGTGCGATATTAGGCTATTGATCTCTCGAAGTGGTTGGGCTTTCCCATTTTCCACTATATTTTTTTAGAGACTACCGTACCATAACACAAGCTCTACTAGGTTAGTCAAAAAGTTTTGAAAGCGGGAATGAAAATGCATTTTTTTGGGGGGAAATCACTTTTATTGCTCAGTATAGTCTCCCATAAGATCAATACACTTGGTCCAACGATCTTTCAACTTTGTTGTCCCATCACGGAAGTGACTTTCTGGAAGGCCTGCAAAATACTCCTCTACGACGGCTATAACCTCTTCGTTTGATGAAAAATGCTTTCCACGAAAGAATTTTTTTGAGGTGTGAGAACAACCAGAAGTCAGAGGGAGCTAAATCTGGCGAATAGGGTGGATGCTGCAACAATTCGTACCCCAATTCACTGATTTTCGCGGTGGTTTTTTTGAGCTGTGTGAGCAGGTGCATTGTCTTGATGAAAAATGATTTTTTTCTTCTGCAAACCGGGTCTTTTTTCACCATTTTTTTCATCCAACTGGTCCAAAAGGTCACAATAATAATCATAGTTGATTGTCTTACCAGTTTGGAGATAATCTATCAATAAAATTCCTTTTGCATCCCAAAAAACTGACGCTAACACCTTCTTGGCCGATTTCTGGACACGAACTCGCTTCGGAGCGAAAGTGCCTGGTTCACACCACTCCTTAGCCTCTTGTTTTGATTCAGGATCATGGTGGTAGGCCCAAATCTCATCCATAGTGATGAATCGACGCAGAAAATCCTTTTTATCCTTTCGAAATTGCTCCAAATGTTGCTCAGAAAGTCGCATTCGAACGTGTTTTAGTTGCATTGTTAGCAAATGCGGCACCCATTGTGCACACAGTTTTTTGAAACCCAAAACTTCAGCCAAAATATGCCATGTTGTTCCATGTGAGATGCCTATGGTGTCACCTATCACATCCACAGTCGATCGATGATCTTCCAAAACCATATCCTGTATTTTCGCTATGATTTCTGGTGTTGATGCACTTTTTGGACGTCCTGAGCGTGGATCGTCTTCAACGCTTGTACGGCCACGCTTAAACTCCAAAACCCATCGGTGAACGGTTGGAAATGAAGGAGAAGACTCCTTTAATACTTTCACCATCTTTGCATGGATCTCAGTAGCCGATAAACCTTCCAAAACAAAGAATTTAATCACTGCACGATATTCGGATTTTTCCATTGTTAAAAAATACACTGACACGTCAACTTCAAATGGCTTGTAAACAAAGAATGAATTGACAGATCGAAATGAAATTTTGAGTACGTTCTTATGAAAGATGAAATGTTAAAATGGCGTAGAAATTTTGGTTTTCTACTGCTCCATAGATGTCGCTTTCAAAACTTTTTGACTAACCTAGTATATGGAAACAACTTACAGAATGAGTGGCTTTTTATTTTTTAGCTTTTTTTCTCTTATTTTCTAAATGGTGATTCTTAGTATGTTTTGACTAAATTATTCAAATAAGGTTATGATTGAATAAGAAAGAAATTACATTTTTGTAAAATCAAACTATGTTATTCATTAAAAAAAACGCTTTTTTTTCAATGAAATAAAGCTATATTTAATAAAATTATGGAGATTACGGAGAGAAAATCTTTATCACGTTATTGTTTGATTACACACAATTGAAATAACTTTTAATTAGTTCCATATAGAATTAGTGAATCGATATAATTATACTCCCTTCGCGTGACCATTGCATTTCAGTCGTTTCTGAGATAAAATATTTTTAGAGGATAATGTACGAGTATCCTTACGCCGTTATTAATTTTGTTACATCACTTAAGAATTTAGAGCGGACAAATTGCGTTTGTTGTGTATATCCTTTGTATTTTTTCTATAGTGGGATCAATTTTTCCAAAAATACTCGGATTTCTTAGAATTTCTCGTCATACACAGCAACTTTCAACGCAGATGCTTTAGAAACAAGTAACTTTTGCCCTTGCTTCGACTCCTTAAATAATGAGTTTTTGTTTTGCGAAAAAATTTCGCTCTAATGTGAGTTCTTTCATAAGTTTTAAATTCAAAATTAGTTTTGTACGACTCCCGGGAGTTAATATCGCGAATAGACTTGATTAAATCCTGAGAAGTAATTTTTTGGTCGGTTCAAAAGGAAAGTTTTTACGAATTTTCCAAATTAAAGTTCATATGAAAATTCTCCGAACTTGAAGATGTGTCGCTAGTATCGAGAATAAATATTTTGAAGACGTATTTATCGACTTTTTTCATGAAAAAACGAAAGATAAATTTCGTTTGTCTGAAATCATAGTCGAAATTTCATTGCTGAAGGTTTTAATTTGACGGTTGGTTTATTATTTTTGTTATGCAATCAATAAAAGTGATTTTTGTTAAATTTTGTAATATTTAATATTAAATTTATTTTGATTTTTATATATGAATTTAGTTTGTTGTCATCATCATTGTTAATCTTCTTTGTTATATCAATTTGAGTAATTTTTGTCTGCTAGAAATGCTTGGTTCATGTCAACATTTTTTTTCCTTTCATATACAAAGACGTTGAATTGTTTTCACTTCCAAGTTCACTTTATTGTGTTAATGTTAATTTTTTAGTCTCTATTTTGAATTAATTCAGCTTTAATGTTAGTCCATTAGCCCTAACCAGTTTTTTGTTTTACAAAATGTCCATATTTACATTTGAAATATCCGTCATTAACATGGTCCAGCATTTTATAATACAAAATGTCTAGGGTATTTATCTCCAGCACTGTCCACTGTCCGTGTGTCTTGATTCCTTATCCGTTAGGATAATATTTTAAAACAAAAGATGAGCGGGGCGGGGTGGGGTTGGTACGGGGTACCTCCGAGCGTTTCTAACTTCAAAGACGTTTTGATTTTTTTAGATTGTTTGTAGTATAGAAGATACCTATCTGAAAATGTCTAGTACAAAATATTTTTAATTTTTATTTGTCGTGGCCTTCTTGAGTTTAATTATGATTTAACAAATAAAACCTTCACTTAAAGATTCTTAGATTAGCAGAATTCATTATTTCCTGTTGATCGTATACTAAATGCCTTATTTATTATCACTAAATATTTTGTGAAATGATAACCAGTATCATCTTAATTTTGTTCATTAAAATGATAACCAGTATCATCTTAATTTTGTTCATTAAAATGATAACCAGTATCATCTTAATTTTGTTCATTAAAATGATAACCAGTATCATTTTAATCTTGTTCATTAAAATGATAACCAGTATCATCTTAATCTTGTTCATTAAAATGATAACCAGTATCATCTTAATCTTGTTCATTAAAATGATAACCAGTATCATCTTAATCTTGTTCATTAAAATGATAACCAGTATCATCTTAATCTTGTTCATTAAAATGATAACCAGTATCATCTTAATTTTGTTCATTAAAATGATAACCAGTATCATTTTAATCTTGTTCATTAAAATGATAACCAGTATCATCTTAATTTTGTTCATTAAAATGATAACCAGTATCATCTTAATCTTGTTCATTAAAATGATAACCAGTATCATCTTAATCTTGTTCATTAAAATGATAACCAGTATCATCTTAATCTTGTTCATTAAAATGATAACCAGTATCATCTTAATCTTGTTCATTAATTTATGCCAAGAGATCAGAAAATATTTATTCCTCGTATATGCATGTTTAAGATTTTAAGCATATCAAATGCAAGTTTTTAAGTCAATTAATGTTTTTAAACCGAATTTTAACATTTGGAATATCTAATTAACTTTCGATTATCCGGGGTCGAATTAAACGGGCTGCGAATCAACCGGGGCAGTATAATTTTTTTATTAACATATCTAAATATTATATAAGTTAAAAAATAATGTCTCATTTGGCTTTATAATATTAACCAAAATTGAACTAGCGAAGTTGATAATATGTTACAGAAAATTTAGTAAAACTGATAAAATGCGAATACGGCATTGACTAGAATTTCCGGTTTATCAGATTTGTAGTTATTTAGATTCAGGGTTGACTCCCTATTTTTTTTTTTAATTTTGAGGGACAGTATCTAAAAGTAAAATAGTGGTTTTTAGAATAAAAATTTGAAACAATTACACAAAATCTAAAAGGGTTATCGGAAAAGTTAGTAAAGTATACAGCATAGTGCTACTTTAACGAATGTTGAGAGTCCACTCGATTATTTGAAGTAATATCAAGAAAGTAAAATGGCAACGGCGGGATGAAGGATCTATGCTAAAGGCAGCCATGAGTTGGAACTCCCAAATAGATGCAGAGGGAAACCCAAGAAGAGCCTATATAAAATAAAATAGTGGGGGAGGACATGATGAGATTCGGACTATCCTCGAGTGATTGTCGAGATCGAGAGAGATTGAGGGAAAAGGTCCAAGCAGCCGACCCCAAATGGATGGTATAAGGTAAAGGGGAAAAAGAACAAGAAGAAATATAGTAAAATCTGCATGGTACCATATAAAAAAGTGTACATATAAAAAAATATTTAGTTTTGTTTTAATTTTTTTCCGTTTTTTTTTGGCTTAGATTGTTCCAAGGTTTTTTTTCCGGGTATATAATAATCGACGGTCTACTGTACTTCTATATTAATTTCTAATTAACTATGTTGTCTATGAAATAATGTTGGTATATTTTTCCATTATTAAATATTGAATTTCCTTCTTGGTAGACTAAATTAGGCGTTCGAAACGCGATTTATCTTCGGTGCATGAACGGCCACGTTTAAACTTAGGGAGGTACTCCATTCAGCTTCGGACTACCTTCGGTACGATTGGCTACCCTGACTTTGTGGCGACCAGGGATAGTTAAACAGATTTCTCCAATTTTTGTGACTGCCTAAATTTTTCAAGACCTTCTGCAGTATATATGGTATAAAGAAGTCATTTTGTCCACATTTATTATCTCTGTTCGTAGTATCTGACCTTATGTTGGTGCCACCGCTATCCTTTTCATACTCCGGTGGGACTTCAGTTGAGTAGGGGCTCTCCCACCCAGGGACAGCTCTTTCATCTAAGTATGACTACCTATATATCTAATATTCTTATCGGAGTGTCCGGTCGCGCTGTAAGGGAACTCATTTCGTTCCTAGAGACAGTGTGGGTGGAGGAGTAACAAAGCTATTTTATTTATTTTTAAAAGTAGCACGCTACTGATACATATAGCGTGTTACTTAACCCTTTGCCATCTGACATTTGTACCACCAGATTTAAACGTCCATTCTAGCATTATACATCAAAATTAGTTTGATCAATCCCTGTCATCACATATGTGTACTAATATTTTACAATGCAAACAGTATTGGAACGTGTATTTATTAAAAATGCCACCAGATATCTCGGATGAATGTTGACTGTCACACTGATTGGACGCGTGCTTTATTGTTCATTTTTGGATTTAAAAGTATTAATGAAAATGGCAGGTAAGTGTGTTTATTGAAAGTAGAAGTTCATTAAAATTCGTTTTTGTAAAATTTATTGATATAATAATACGATTGTTCAAAACATATTTCGCTACCCTAATTTGTAAATTTGCTAACTCCACTTTAGTCGAAAAATGACTTAACAATTGCATTTTGTTCTCGACATTCAAATACACATGCTATAAAAATTTGACATGTCTACAATTATTGAAAGTGCCTTAAAAAACGCCTCAAGAAAAATTGATAACTCCAATGCTACCAATTCCAACACTGCAAAATGTGTAACTCCACCATTTTGTATGTGAATCCATTTGAATCAAGTAGCATTGTGGTAGCGGTCAAAATATTTAATTTAAAAGGTGAGTTCGGTTACACTATTTTGAAAAAAAAAAGCATTATTTCCTATGAATATAAGTATAAGCACTATTTTGTTAAGATAATTTGAAGTTTTTTCCCGTTACTTATATAAGACGCAATATCTCATTTTATGCAACTAAGGGAGTTAACAATTTTTCAACACATTTAAAACATCGTGTTGCATTATGACATCAACTTTGCATTTTAATTATTACTGGGTGGGCTTAAACAAAATTGTGTTTATTTAAATTAATATGAATATTTGAACCATTAAAATACTTTTATAAGTATTGTCTATTTTTATAGATGAATAGCGGAGGAAAAAATATGGTTGGATTAGTGACAGAAAATTGTAGGAGTAATCAAGAAAATCGTAAAAGTGATGAAAAAAATCGTATGAGTGATGGTTTTCAAGAAAGTCCAAATTTATTCATGGAATTGCCAATTTAAGTCGTTGATAGTGATAATGCAGAAATCACATAATATTATGTAAATACGGATACTACTCAGAAGATTTATCAAAAGGAATTATAGAAACACAACCTGACACGGTTTACAACAATATTATAATTATGGAAAGTGCTGATAATACGGATATTTTACAAAATTCGACTGAACTGATAAAACAATCCGAGATGGTATTTAACACCATTAACGCCAAGGAGTCAAAATTTCATTAGTGCCGTATTCAGATAATTCAGATTCAAATTATTATAATGGACCACTTCAACCTACTAAAAAAGTAAGAAAGAAAAGGTGTGACGTAGATAGTTCTTCTTGGTTCTCTACTAAGAATAAGGCAAACAGAGAGAAAGGAAAAAGATATTTAGGCAGAAAAAAGAAAAACAATGGATCATGGAATAATAAAATACCGAAGAATGATAAAAAACTTTAAAAAAGGCGTATATGTCATGTTTCTGAAAAAGGTGTCTTGGAGTGTTATTCTATATCGGATAAGGACAGAATGAACATTTTTAACCAATTTCGGAACTTTAATTGGAAAGAACAACGAATTTATGTAGATGGGTTAATGAAAGTTTTACTTGTAAAAAAATCGAGGGGTAGAACAGATCCGGAAAAATCCAGTAAAGTGTCGTCTACAACATATTTTCCAAGAAAGAATTATTCTGACATACGGATATGCAAAACGATGTTTTTGCATACATTAGATTTAAATAGGATGACAGTATTAAACTGGAAGAACAAAAGCGCTAGTTTAGAATTACAAATGGCAATTATTGTTAAAAAATGCAACAAGAATCGATTTGTGGAAGCTTATGAAAATCTTAGAAACTTTTTAATGAGTTGCCAAAAATGGATTCCCATTTCTGCCGAAAAAGAACTTCCAAAAATTACTTGTTGCCCAAATGGAGGTCCAAATCAGAACTTTATAATTTTTATAAAACCGAATGGTGCACAACAAGAGATATTACAACATCTCTCTCGTCTACTTCATTTCACAAACATTTTGAAAGGGCTAATTTAGGGGGTTTCCAACCTAAAAAAGATGCATGTGACAAATGTACTACTTATGAACAAAATCATTTTTCCGCCACTGAGTACGAACTACACCAACGGAAGAAAGAAGAAGCCAGAAATGAAAAAAAAACAAAGACAAAGAAGAACAAAATTATGTGTTCACCATGGATCTATAATAATAAGCTGTCCTTCTGCCCCCAAAATCTA
The DNA here is from genome assembly GCA_949825065.1 of Odontocerum albicorne. Lineage (NCBI taxonomy): Eukaryota > Metazoa > Arthropoda > Insecta > Trichoptera > Odontoceridae > Odontocerum > Odontocerum albicorne. The sequence goes on from OX463841.1 coordinate 15,064,144, forward strand.
ATGTTTCAACATTATATTATAAAACAAAATTGTGCACACATAACCTTTGTTTTTATAATTTATATTTTTATAACTTGTTTTATATTGTTTGATTTGTGTATTTTATCATCACTCTTGCATTATTTATATCCAAATAAAATACTTCAAATTATTTGTTTTTCAATATTAGGAGACCTCCACAGTAAAAATTCATATTAAGATGCAATTTTGCTAACTCCTACAATATTTTTTAAATATTCACCATCGCAAAATTGCTAACTCCAATAATTATTCATAAAATAATGATGCAATAATGATATTTAACCTTTTTTTACTCGGAGTGTATATCTTGGTCGTCTTGATATTTAAGTACAAAAAAAATACTAATAAGATTTAATTTAGAATAGTTATGCAGTTTTATTGCCGCCCTGTAAAGTTTGTATTTAAGGAGTTAGCAAATTTACAAATTAGGGTAGCGATTTGTCGTTTTTTTATGCCTTTGTTCACTGACGGTTCAAATTTGTACCACCTTTTTTTGGATGACTTAGAATAAAAAAAAATTTAACATCCTACTACAAGAGATATTTAACAAAAAAAATGCAATAAACAAGTTATTTCTATGTTCAGGTAACAAAGGGTTAACATCACCTCATATTAGCATGTGTAATTTTTGTCCCTATGTACACAAGTATAATTCAGTTTTGTTACGAATTCACGGCACGACAGGTAGTTTTTTTTTTGTCTTTGTCTTTGTTGTGGTTAAGTTCGCCCGCTTAAATATGGCAGGTAATAAACAATGACAATTAAAGTAATTAGAATGATGGGCGTCGGAAAGAGCACATCCGAGATAATTAATCTCAAGGTGATAAAACAAGATTACGCGCAGGATGACCTAATAATTACCGCAGAAACAATGCTCTTTCGAAAAATTGAGCAATATCATATTTGGCACACATTTATTCACCACTTGTAGATAATCTTTGTCTGGCGGATGGATGACGAACGGTTTAATTATTACCCTTGTTCAATATTTCATTTTGAAACAAATATTAAGTTGAACTTGTATATGTTAATTAATTTCATCAAAAATATTTAAATTGAATTCTTGCAAAACATTTTATTTGTAAAATTTTAAAGTAGTGATAGATCCATACATACGCCATTTCACTGTCGGGGTAGGCAGATATGATAAATAACCATACTTTATTATCTCGACACACATCCTTCGCCTCTTCCACAGTCTTACACCTTCTTATACAACTTCTACGATTTCTCTGACATTCTGTTTCCTTCTTTCAGAATAACAACAGATATGATTACACAGTCAAGTGTATGGTAAATCATTCATTCAGGCGATGCATCATCTTCCCTTACTTCGTGTGCCCGGAATTTTTCTCGGCATATCACTTATTTGATCCAACCATACTTTCCTTGGTCTTCCTTCCTCAAATCGGCACTATATGTCAAGTTTGTTATTATTTCTCCATGCATTCGTCCCACATGTCTAAACCATCTCAGCGTGCTCTTCTTCATCTTTAACACATCAGCCCTTAGTTCACATTCGTTCCGTATTCTGTCATAGTAATAGTATGATAAAATATGTTATATTTCGATATTTTAATAATATCCGCGTTAACGTAATACAGCTGAGATGGCACGGGCACATAAGACGGAGACCACCAGACCATACTGTAAATCAGGCAATGTCTGTTGTGGATCTTCCTCGACAGCCGTCCAGAGGAAGACCAAAGAACTCCTGGATGACGGCCTAGATGAAAGCGACACCCAGAACCGAAGAACATACAGGCTGAGAACGAGAAGAGCCGACCCCAACAATGAGTTGGGACAGTGCCAGGAAGAAGATACGTGTTAACGTAATACGAGTATTTTATTAGACAGAACCAGAACCAACCGAACGTTTTGTGAAATGAGTATAGAACCATTGAGATATCTCGCAGCGAGATGAGTTTTACTACGGGAAAACATTACAATTTCACATATTTACTTTTATACATTTTGTCACATTAAAACTCTTACTTGACATGTTTTTATGTCATATTTTTTAATTTTCATTCAAATAAGAGTATATTTAACGAATCTCTGTTATAATTATAATGGAATGATATCTCAAAATGAGAATAACATTTTCGACCCAATGAACTAATTATTCGTTTGTTAAATTTTTATATCAATAATTAGCTTCGGCACTCGGGAATTTTTAGTTCAAGGTACAAAAATATACTAAATAATAAAGTGTATTATGTTATAATTGTGTAACCTGTAAACGTTGGAATAATAAAAAGATTAAATTAATAAAAAATACATTTTTTCACTGTATTGTATTACACTTTCGTTGTATACAATACAACCTGGTGGGCATTCAGGAATATATCACTTAAAGAGAATAGAAGATAATTTAAGGTACAAATTGTTTCATGTTTTTAATAAAGGGGATATTCTACTCTAGAGGCGTGAATTTCGGGAGTTTTTTCAGACTAAATAAAAAATATTTTTCCTATACCCACATTCTTTGCAGTTTGTTTATTGGTGATTTGAGAATGTACAAAAAAGGAAAATTGAAAATTCAGGATGTTATCAGCTTGTAAAGGGGGGGGGGGGGGGGGCTGAGCTGGTCGACATTATTGGAGCCCTTTCGTCAAACTAAAACAAAAGTCATACGAACGTCAAACTGAAACAAAAGTCATACGAATCAGTAGATACGAACTGCTCGCGCGGCTGCATACGTTTAAAAAACATATTTGGTGAGAATATCGCAGAAACTTACAAAGTGAGACGAACTACAATGAAACCTTTGAGGCTCTTCCGATAATAACATATTCTTCCGATAATAACATTCCGTGATAATAACATATTCAGTTTTGAAGTGTTCATATATAATCATAAATCATATTTTTTTATTAAAATTAAGAGAAAATTGATTCTTTATTTTTATTACACTGGTATGAATACTATGAAATATCTTCACAAAAGTATACAATGATAATATTTAAATGGAAAGGTGCTGCGTGCGTATGGGCTCATTTTACAGGACAACTATTGATGACGATGATGATTTAATATTATTATTATTTATAAATTATACTGAACCACCATGGCGCCTTGATGGCTTCTCGTGTAATGAAAAGATTTGTACGTAAGGAATCTACACATATAGTATATTTCAAGTTGAGAATTGATTGTGTGGCATAGAATATATTATATTGTACATGAAATTTAATGTCCTTTCATCCGCATGCAGATTAGAATATAACTATGTAAAGATGATAGTCCACAATAGTATTTCAGTACCAACTTGGTTGTATGGGAGTGAAACGTGGACCTGAACAAAGACAATGAGCCGAATAAATGCTGTAGAAATACGCGCACTAAGATTAATACATGCGGTGACAATTTATGACAGAACACGGAATGAAGTTATTAGGGATTAATGTGAACTTAAAACCGATGTGTTGAAAAACACCACTCAGATATGGTTTGGGCGCGTAGAACGAATGAATTAAGTAAGACTTACTATAGAATTCAGTGTGGTGTGAATGTATGGCGTGGTAGAGGGAGACCAAAGAAAGGATGATTCGATAAAATATCGACATGTTACGGCAAGTTCTCATCGATATATTCTGGGCAAAGGGGCGTAACATTCCACGTTCAATTTGACAGGAGGTATAGATAACTTTCAATTCATCGTTTAAATCAAAAGTTTGCTAACATCAAGATTTTCGTCGGAAATTAGTTTTTTGTCCCTGCTATCAAATTTGCACGCTATCAAATGTGGTCGACGCCCTTTTGCCTGAAACATAGCAATGTGATCGGAACTTCAACAGAATGTTTGTTTTATCAAGTGAATGATATTTTAAAGAAGGGAACGTAGCGTTTCGGAGAAATCGTAGGAGTTGTATGAGGTGTATGGATATGGCAGCTGTGAAGAATGTGTGTCTAGATAGGAAAGTCGGGCACTCGACCTTTCTGCCTGCCCCGACAGGGAATAGGCGTGCTAGTATGTATGTTTGTAATATAATATTGATTGTAGAGGTGTTTAATTAATCATTTAACATGATTCGATAAATAAAGTAGAAACATTAACGTTTTCCTGCGTCCATTTTGTTGACCAGTAATATTATTGTTGACAGTAAGAGTCGAGTTCCATCCATCAATCCGTCGAGCTATCGATTGTGAGCGACTTGACAGTAATGTATTGAAAAGGGTGTAGCCATCCGCGTGGCTTCTATTCACCATATTGTTGCTGTACATTGTGCTCAGCATTTGCTCGTGCCACAGTACTCGCACCTCACCAACTACTGTAGTTATACAAAGTAGTTAGTAACACACACAATGTTCACATCTGCCCGCAGGTCAGATGCTTGCGTAGATTTTTGGAGAGACACTCGATTTAGTTATTTATGCAAATAATCTGGTCGTAGTTTTTACAGAATCATCATCATCATTGTCAACCAGGGTCGATCCACTGCTGGATGAAGGTCTTCCCAAGTTGACTCCAAATAGTTCGGTTTTTTGCTCGTTGATGCCATGTGATGCTGCCATGCTTCCTGATTTCATCTATCCAGCGTACCTTTGGTCTTCTTCTGGGCCTATTTATGCCTCTTGGGTACCATTCGATATATGTACCGTAAAAGCGAACACAATATCTTCTAGAGCAGAAAATTTTCTTTCGAATGACATATAACGTTTACCATTTTGTTTTACTTTTAGTGCTCATTTTTAAATTTGGAAAAAACGGACACAACTTATGTTAACACCCAATACATGAAAAAATAGATTTTATAATCGTTTTCCGTCAATAATTGACTTCGATATGATCTTTTCGTGCTTACCATATTTAATAATAGAGAAATTCAGATTTTAGTTTCCTGCATTTTTGTGATTCATATTGGTTGAGTTTCTAAAATGTACAAGCTTTCAATTGCGGTTTATTGTTTGAGGAACTGCGGTATACCATATAAATTGTCCTTTTATTATTCTTGTCTCTCCAAAAGAACCTAATAATACTTGGATAAAAACGTATACTAAGTTTGTATAACTTAATATCACTTTACAAGTAAAATATTTCGTATAAATAAATAAATTATATTTTGCATTTCTACTATCTCTATTCAGTATTTTATTCGTGCCCCGACCACGCTTGTCTGGTGCATATCGCGCGCTTGACTTGGATTTTCTCGATCTATTTTCCAGTTGAGTCCTGTCATCGAGTTGCATTTATTGATTCCGTATTTAGGAGGTGCCATTTGTTTTGCGATTTGTATTGAGGGCTGTCCAATGTGTCCAAAAGAGTGCGAATACAATTGTTTTTAATTGTATAACTTTACACAGATAGAAATAGTTGTAAAGATTAGTTTGAGATGATTTGGATACTTGGAACGAATGAATGAAGAAATACTAACAATACAAATATACAGTGCAAATGTGAGTGGAAGGCATGGTGGAGGAAGACCAGATAAATTATGATTGGATCAAGTGTACTTTTGAAAGAAGGAAATGTGAATAGGAAAAAAATCGTAGGAGCTATATGGGTGATGTATGAATGTAGAAGAGATGAAAGACGTGAGTCGCGATATGAAAATCTGATGCTTCTCTCTGCTTACTCCGACAAGGATACGGCATAATGGTATGTATGATATATATGTAATGAAGGCTGTAAGTGCTATACTAAAATTTCATTTGAATAAAAGTTTAATTCCGTCGTCCCTCCCATTGGATTAGAGATCTAATGATAATAATTCAATTCAATAACTTTATTTCCACTTTCATAATTCTTCCTATTAGTAGATAAAAACTACATTCGAACTTGAATCGCAGAAGCTTATCCTCATTGAAACGTCTTAAATTTACTTTATTCAGAGATTGTTGTAACATTAACAGGAGAATAATAACTCATTGGAAAAAATACTGAGATGATTTTTAGGTTTTCCTTATAGACAAAGGGCTCCCGAAAAAAGAATAATTATGTATCGCTGTTCTTTTCGCGGCTCAACCCTGGTCCTGATTAGTCACCAGTCACAAGCAAGTCATGACGGAGTGCTGTCAGTGGCGGGCACAAGGCACGCGGCGCGCGGCTTGCGGCCCGTCACGAGCGAGCGCCCCCAAGGTCTCGTCAGGGGGACCAGGCTTCCTTGCCGCCAGATATTTCGATTTGCTGCTGCTGTTCGCATGTTAGATGCAAAACGTATCAGCATTCATAGTGACGTTCTTGGTCTAGTTGGTAGGACATTTAACTTCCACTCGGGGATTATGGGTTCAAATTCCGATAGTTCTCAAAATAGATGGTTTCTCACTCTGGTCAAAATACATCGCTATTATTATTAAATACGCACGTGCTGTAGTATTGCTGAGACATAAAGATGAACTTCGAAATACTAGTCGACTCCAGAGGTTTTTAAATACCTGAAGACTTGATAAAAGGGGACGAAGGTAATGTTTCATTGCATTCAAAAACAAAATAAGTAATACGAGTATATGATATACACCGTTACGTCTACGTTTATCATTAGGACCATTGCTTGAACAAAATGACTTATTTTCAATATTCTATTATATTATGTATATATGCATGTACGCAATTCTCCCGGTGTAATTGGGTTTTCTCGCAATATATTAGACAGCAAATGAGTTTTTTCCCGATAAAGTGAAATAACGAATTAGGGTCAAAAAGCAATTTGACCAAGTAAGGTTTCACGTGTTGCTTTCGAAAAACCCTTTGATAATAGATCTTCGTTCCACTTCGAGTATTTTAAACTGTTTTAACGTACATATATTTAACCCTATCGATTAGCTAACTATTCCGTCTCAAATCGCTATCAATATACCATACAAGCAATCTTTCGGAAAATAGGCTCGCAGAAAATTAGCGAATACAATATATTTTCGGAATTATCAATTATTTAAGCCTAATTGATGTAATAAATTTATTAAGCCTCCCGTTAAATGTTACCTGGGGTGCTAATTTGATGTTTAAGGCTCTTACTACTGCTTTGTTCTAAATATTTCAATTCCACTGTATACGTATAAGCGATTCAAATGCGTCTTAGGTGTAATATAAATCTGTGGCGTTATGGCAGAAGTTAATATGCCCGTTTTTTTATCATTTAGTGTTTATTCTCCCAATTTATAGAAAATATTTCTCAGCATGTTGTGACAAAACTTGGCGTGTCAGTCAGTCATTATCCAAACAAAAGATATATTGTTTGGAAAAACTTAAAAAATGCTTATTTATACTGATTTTAATAGCTTATCAAAGTTAATGTTGCTTCTTCTGTAAACTAAGGTAAAACGGACATATCAACTTCTGCCATAACGCCACAGAAATAATTCTTAAAAAAATCTATTACACTTTGATCGACATATAACATTTAGTATATTTCTGTATTGATTGTTAGATTTTTTTTGCTTGTTGATTGATATACTCATATATTAAAAATATCAATTTCATTTAAACTTTCTGTCCAAATAAAAAAGACAAATTCAATGAATTGTGAAAGGCACCTTTTATAATGATTTTGATTTCCAAAAAGTTGCAATAATAATTTTAAAATGGATTTGGACATGTTCTGGATTCGTGGATTTTCTTATAATATATAATTCTCTATGAATAAATATTGATTTAATTGAACGATAGAATTTTTCTTTTTTTGATGAAACAAAAGAAAATGGTTACATTATGTCTGTAGCACTTCTCTAAACGCAATCTTAACTTAATTTTCCTTTGTTCATATTTGAATGTACGCGCGCTTTGAAAACACCTGAATTAAATGTAAGTGATTCATTTAACATCTTGATGTTTTTTCGTTGTGTAGTTTTTGATTGGTTTTAACGCTATTATAGATATGTGTTTTACGCGATATTATCTATCTGGAGCAGCAAGGCGCGTCAGGTTTTCCACTAATTCCTTTGCTTAAATATGGAAAAAAAAACTAATGAATATTACATACAGTTATCTTATTTGCGTTAGTAAGCAATCGATAATGTTAATCTTCTATCGATTGAGTAAGTTAGCTATTTCTCCTTTTACGGTTCAATTAGTGTTAACGTTTATACACTTATAATAAATATTTTATTATATCAATAATTATAATTATTGTTTGAAATAAAATCCTATTTTTTTATAACTTGATCACTCAAATTTCTTTTTTCTGAAATCTGGTTACTCAGCTTTAACCAACACATCTTTCTCGTTTTGAAAGTTATAGATAAATGGTTAAATTATTCTTCTTCTTCCTATTTTAGGCCTGTTATGGTCCTGCATCATTGTTTCCCTCTTGTGACGTCGACTGCCAGCTGTCTTTCCATCTTTTGAGAGGTTGTCCTGGAGGTCTGCTTGCTTGGGGGATACTGCCCCTTGACATTATTACGGCTCTTGGTTCCGCCATTCTGGATATATGATTGTTCCAGAACCTTCTTCTCTGTTGTCCCCATCGGACAATATCTTCAACTTTGCATATCCTTCGGATTTCTATGTTTCGTACTCTATCACGAAGGGTTTTGCCAGCGATACTCCTGAGTATCTTCATTTCGCTGGTTCGAAGGAGATTTTTGGTTCTGACTGTCGGCTCTGGACTCTATGCTGTATGTCATTATGGGGCGGACACAGGTCTTGTATATCCTCACCTTGCTTTGGATGTTCGTATACTTGTTTTTTCAGATAGTGTTCTTTAGACATCCAGAAATAGCTGCGGCCTTTTGTGATTGTTCAAGCACTTCGCCATATAGGTCATAATTGCACATTATGCTAGCACCCAAGTATTTAAATTTTGTTACTTGTTCAATTGGTGTGTCGTTGATCACCACACTGTATCCAACTTGCTCTCTGGCTAGAGTCATGCATTTAGTCTTGCTGATGGAGATAGACATGTTGTATTTTTTGGAAGCAGTGTAGAATCGATGTAGCATTTGTTGCAGGTAAATTACACTAGTTAACACATTTAAATTTTTTGTCCGTAACAGATATTAAATTAGCTGATTCTTATTAAATCGACCCTTCTGATTACGAAAATCGCAGTGAAAAGTTTGTAACACGTAACATTTTTGTGTCAAAAAGGGGGAGTGTTTTAATAAAATAAGTACGTTTTTGCGCATTTCAAAAGTCGTAATTACAACAATGAAAATAAATAAATTCCTGAAATGCAAAATTTAGACACAGAATACAGTATTGTTACATAGGAAAATAAAAAAAGCAGAATAAAAATCATTTCTAGAAGAAAAATTGACCTTATATACCATTTTTTTATAAATTTGATCGAATCATCTTTTTTTTAGATATTGTATATTAAATTGAATAAAAACTCAAATTAGATAATTTAAAAGCCCCTACATTACAGTAAACAGCCATAAACAGATTACTGGAATGCAGGAAGTGTATTTTCAGTGACATTCGACATTCTAGCTTCTGGTAACTGCAAGAGTTCTTGTACAAGCTGTTCGTAATTGTCCGCTTTATTATATCCTAGGAAACCACTAACAACTCTTCCAAAGGCTTTCCAAGCTTCTAGTTCTTCAACACTTAATTTTTTTTCGAACTTTTTCATCTTTCACAAGTTTCAGTTTCAGTCAAAAACTAATTTCAGGGTTTTCTCTGAAAAGGTACGTGATGGAATATTATCAATTTCATATTCGTCATCAGCACACAAAAATTGACATAAAATGGCCGTTTTCATCCTTGTTACAAAAACCTTGTTAACTAGTGTTATTAATTGAAATTATTTGAAAGAATAAATCTTGAGCATATTTGGTTTTTAAATTATTTAATTATTTTGTTCCAGGTGAGTTCTTCGCTCATTTATCAGTAGGAATGGAATGGGTTGCTTTGAGTCAGTTGAATGTAAGTATATATTATAAAATAATAGCACAAAACAAATCAACCGAAGAACTAAAATAACTTGAAAAAATATATATATAATTTGAAATGAGCATACTAGCTTAATTAATAAAATGTATTTAAAGATGCTTCAATATATGGTCTTGTACATTGTTGTGTTGTGTTGCACATTCGTCTTATAAAGTTCACATGTGACACTACCATATATCTTCTAATCAACCAGAAAGATTTTAAAGAGAACACTAGACTGGAACCCTTTATGTAAAAACACGGGGTTTATTGACATTTTTTTCTGTTTGTCACATTATCTTATGCATTTTTCGAAATTGTTATAAACCGCTTGATTACTAGAATATCCGAAGGAGCTGTAAGATAAGGTGTTTTGATGTTGAAGAACCAAAATATGTATATCGTGAATAAGAAATGTCGACGCTCTATGCGCTACTGCAGTTGGCAAATGGCATGATATTATGTATATACTAGTAGAAATTTTGTTTATTGCCAATACTCCGCTGTTTGTCCTTGTCCTGAATCAATATTTCATCCCGATCTAGGATAAGTGCGCAGCGAGACTGTGACAGACGAGACTAGAAAGATCGACAGTAAATATATATTATTTTATAATGTGCCATTTTTATGTATAATGTTACACATAGTATGAAACACATATGAATAAATTCCGCTAAATAGGCCTTTTTTAAATGACTGCTTAAAAGGTGGTTCGCGGTTCACATTACGAATTATCAAAAGTACCGAGTTTCCCAGTAACATCATTGTGACATGGTCACCCGGCGCCGAGCGGGAAGCACACTCAAATCGGTGTTGCGGCCGGAGCGGCGCGAGAGGGGCCCTCCCTCAAGGCCGAACACTGTTGCTGGTCGCTGTCATTCTATTCTGCCACTGCTCAGTGCTCACTGTTGTGGCCGTAACTCTTCCACTCTGCATTGCTGTCTGTTGTCATTCACCGTGCTACTAATGAGGGCCACCGCGCTCATACACGATTGACAACAGCACCTTGACGTATTCAGATCATGATATCGACGATCTAGCATAGGTGCGCAGTCATGTCCCCGAGGTACGCACAATTTAACTGGTGCGTGCAAATATAGTTTCTTATTATTGGCAAGCTTACTACACGTGCGACAAAATATATCGTACGATACGCAATTATTTAACATTGTCATTTTTTGAGAGATGTTTACAAGTTAGTGGACACCCTTGACGTTATTTTTTGCACTGAATGGTACTAATGCCAATATTAATATGTTATAATATATTTTTCAAACAGTTTTTCTGTGTGTCAATATATTCTTTGTTAGGTGTTATATCAAATATGACGATTTGTATAAAGGTATGCAGATAGTTTGTTGATTTGGTGTGACGAGATCGTATGATGTGATTTGATCCATTTTTTTGTCAACAACCTTGTGTAGATTACGTTCCAATGCTCGAAAGTCCAAAGAAGATTAATGTCAAGTTGCCTTATAGTTTCCAATTTCCAGAAAGGACTGGCACGTAGATAAACGTTTCTTAGATTCGCGATATTTTTATGTTTTTGTATTTTCGTTTTATTACTATCCACACTACGATATTTATAATTAATTTTAACCAAACGTATAGGTGAACGGCAGTGTACAAGTGCATTATAAATACTCATATACTCACCATTTTGCTAATAGATTTAACTACCATAAATGTTCACTATTGCATATTAAGGACGAATACCTATGAAGTAGAATCATATATATTGGGTTGATGCAAAAGTTATGATCGTTTTTTATGATCCCAGGTAAAAAAAATCCCAGGTAAGAAATGATGAATAGTATCTTCTTTTAAATGATTCCATTGTATAAAGCAGTGGTCCCCAACCTTTTTGTCGCCGCGGACCGGTCAACGTTTCATAATTTTACCGCGGCCCACTGGGGGGGGGGGAGGGGGGACACATTGAATGTAGTTTTTTTTAAAATTTAATAACAATATATTTGTACAATATATAATAATAAAATTTACAACTGTGGTACATAAGTTATAGTGACAAATAATAGTAGAGAAAACACAAGGTTAGTGGGAAAAATGAAGAAAAAATATACTCGTATAATAACAATGAAGGATTATTAAGTTTCAGATAATTTTTTTATTTTCTTTAAGATTGATGTGTATTTTCAATATTTTTAAGGTTCAACGGAAGGTTGAAAGTATTTTTTTCCAAGATAGAGAAAATAATTTATTTTGAGAATGCTTAGGGTTTAATATCGGGATTTTTCTCGTAATGTTATTCTGATATCTTGCAGATGTATTCACTTGAAAGTTATTTATCTATTTTCTTTAAAAGTTTTGATGTTGAAGTTTTACTATATGTGTTTTGATTTAATATTTTTAATTGAATCGTGTTTAAACATGCCTTCAAAATAAATAAAAACAGATTTAATTACCCCTCCTTAAAAATGAATAAAAACAGATTTAATATTTTAACTTAATGCTTAATCGAAGGTATTGTCGGAAGGTCGGTGGTAACTTAGCGTGAAGGGGTTTTCAACGGAATAATTATTTTAAGCTACATTTAAGTTTTATTGGGTATGTTCGATTTTTCAAAAGTAATTTTGATTTTTAAGCAGGCCCTTGCGCGGCCCAGTACCATTTGGTCCACGGCCCGGTACCGGGCCGCGGCCCGGGGGTTGGGGACCACTGTTATAAAGGATGCTTTCCCTCTACTTTCTATTCAGTTTTGGCCTGGCCAGAGTACAGTGAAAAGCCCTTGTATTTTTTCAAAATGTCGGTCGATAAAGTGCATTTACGTCATTGTTTACTTTATGAATTCCGTAAAGACAATCCGCGAGTGTGGCAACCAAAAACATTTGCGACGTGTATGGAGCAGATGTTATCAAAGTTCGACAGGTACGAAGATGGTTTACAAAATTCCGATCTGAGGATTTTTCACTATTTGATAAACCACGTACCGGGCGGCCATTGAAGTCTGATGACAACAAGTTAAAAGTCATAATTGACACAAATCCTCGTCTAACCACCAGGGAGATCGCGTCGATGATGGGAGTCAACCAAACAACCGTATTAAGACATTTGAAGCGTATGGGGATGGTTTCGCGGTACAACGTTTGGATACCTCATCAATTGTCGGCTGCCAATTTATTGGATCATGTTTCAACGTGCTTTGCTTTGAGTGCGAGACTAAAACATGAACCTTTTTTGCATCGTTTGGTAACAGGAGATGAGAAATGGGTCGTGTACAACAACGTGACAAGAAAAAGACATTGGGCTATACCTGGACAAGCCCCATTAACAACTTCGAAGGCCGAAATCCATCAAAAAAAGTAATGCTTTGTGTTTGGTGGAATTGTAAGGGTATTGTGTATTTTGAACTCTCGGAACGCAATCAGACAATTACAACAGAACGATATTGTCAGCAATTATCCAAATTGAACATCGCCCTTCAAAAGGATAGACCAGAATTGGTAAACAGAAAAGGGGTAGTGTTTCATCCCGACAACGCGTGACCACATGTGGCTTTGATGACCCAATACAAGCTAAATGAGTTGAATTGGGATGTTATCAAGCATCCACCGTATTGTCCAGATCTTACTCCTTCCGATTTTCATTTATTACGATCACTGCAAAAAAATTTAAATGATAAAAAATTTGATACAATAGAGCAGGTAAAAACATCCCTTACTACATTTTTCGCATCAAAATCCACGGAATTTTACACTAATGGTATTAATAAGTTGATAGAAAGATGGGAGAAGGTTATAAGAACTGATGGAAATTATATAATTGATTAAATAAATATTACAAATCTAAAAAAAAAATGTTTAATTGTATATGTAAAAAACGATCATTACTTTTGCATCAACCCAATAGATTGGAGATTGAACCACTCGCATTGTCAATTGATTATTACTTAATAAATGTTACGCAAATTGTAGAATGGCTTTATGTATTGTAATAATCAAATTTTAATCAAAAACTTTTAATGTTTATATTCAAAACCTTACACATGTACAGTAAATATATATTTTTCATTGAGAAATTATTGTAACATCACTTTCAGAGCGACATGGGCTCGAATAGTCATCGAACGACGTTTACTTCTTCGCGTGATTAATGCTGACGAGTCGTGGTTCTCTGTTATGTCTCAAACTCAGTGCACCATCGGTCTCCATCCCTCCTGGTCCTGGGCCGTGTTGAAAGCAGCGCTAAAAGTGGATGCTGTTAACTCCTTTATTTGATCCGTCTATCTAATAGTACCCCTTCCTCTTCCTCACCTCCCCTTAACTCACCCCTGCGATTACAAGCTTATCCAGACTTTTATCATTCTTTCTGGCAACATGGCCAAAGTATATTAGACTTTTTATCCTGCATGTTATCGAAAGTCTACAAAAGTAATTGGATTTTTTTTTGGAATCGTTAGAGTAATTATTTATAACCGATCAATTCACATGAATATCGTTGTATCGCAAGAAGAGTGCCCATTTATTTATTTTGAAATATATATTTATAATTGATAATTTAATTAATGGCTATAGCACCTTGATTTTGGGAATTATATTGCCGCAGTAAACCAAAGTACAGTGTGTTGACGGTCAACATACTCCGTAGTATAATATGTAAGAGATTTTAGATAAAGGCTCCATGTACGGATATTAGACCCACCTGAGCGTGAATTATAATAATTATTGTTTTTGTTGTTCTGCACTGCTCCGTGTCAATATTTATTGTTGACTTCTAGGAATGGCTCCTTTATCTATTAAACATGCTACACTCGTTTCTCGCTATACGATTGAGCTTTAAACGAAGTATTAAATCACGTCTCTCATAAGTTTTTCCCCATTCGTGTGTATTTTTCAGTACTTTCAATGCTTTAACACGAAAGTTAACTTTTGCTTGAAATGTATTTAAGAACGATATATAGGAAAGACATGTTGGAATTATTTTCAATCCGATTCTTTTTCAAAGGCGAAAATCAATGAATCATTAAATTCGAACGAATCAGTTTAAACCTTCTTATTTGCAAAGGCAAAATGGTATAGAGCAGTGGATTAAATGGGCTTACTTGCTTTAAACACACATGTCCCTCCCATTTCAGGTGTGCTAAGTTAGCACACCTGAAAAGTTGCACAGCCAATGTCTTTTGCGCACATAATCTTCGGAAAATTAGAGGGAACATTGGTGCTAGCCGTAGTTGAGTTATTTTTCAAAATACAGTTTTGTATTGGAAAAAAAAATTATATGATCTGAAAATTAATTATTGTTTATGTTAATTTTCAATAACAGTTTTTTTGTGATTGTCCAATTATTAAAATTGTATTTTTATAGTCTCGAGCTTGATCGATTAATTAATGGGTTTGTTTGTCTGCGTTAGATCGACGCGTCAACTTCGGCTATTGGTATTTGGTGTCTTGGTGCCAAATTTTTTATATCACGACAATGATTTTTTCACAAAACCACTGCATTTGAACTAACACATCTATCAATAAGTCCCGGGACTAACCAACAGATGGCGCCTCTAATAACAAATCCATCATCGGAGAGCAGCCAGTGAAAGTCGTCCGAAGCGACCAGAAACTCAACAGTCGGCCGGGAAGGTTATGACCTCCGTATTTTGGGATGCGCATGGTATAATATTCATCGATCACCTTGAAAAGGGAAAAACCATAAATAGCGAATATTACATAGCGTTATCGGAGCGTTTGAAGGCAGAAATTGCAAAAAAACGGCCCCATATGAAGAAGAAAAAAGTTCTCTTTTATCAGGACAATGCACCGTGTCACAAGTCGATGGTAACGATCGCCAAATTGAATGAGTTGAACTTCGAATTGCTTCCGCACCCACCGTATTCTCCAGATTTGACCCCCAGCGACTATTGGCTGTTCGCAGACCTTAAAAAATATGCTCAAGGGAAAGAGATTTGGCTCCAATGAAGAAGTGATTGCCGAAACAAACGCCTATTTTGAAACCAAAGATAAATCGTTCTACACGGCTGGCATAGAAAAGTTAGGAAAGCGTTGGAATGAATGTATCGCTCTTGAAGGAGACTTCTATGTGTTGATGAATAAATAAGAATTTTGGCAAACAAATGTTATTTTAGTAGTTAGTCCCGGGACTTATTGATCGATGTGTTACTGAGGTCTCGTACTCGCTATCTTCTCTATTCAAGTCGGAAGAACATTGGCATCCATGGATTCCACTATTTGTTTTTCCACCTCCAATTTCGCAAATATTTGCTATGTTTCTTCACATAAATTGTGCTTGTGATTATTTTATAAATTTATTCTTTACATCAGAGTTTCCCAAACATTTTTTGGCTCACCGCGCCCTTTTCAGAGAAAATTTTTAAGCGTCCCTCAGGAAAACTCTATCTCTATTTCAACTAATTATCAAATTGTAAATATAGCGGTGTCTGTATTTTTTTATTTTATCAAAGTATTTATATAGCTGTGTGTGTATTTTTTAATTTTTAAAAGCTAATTTGGAAACAAAACAACTTGGAACTGAAATTCTTAAAGTATATTTTAAAATGATATAAGAAAAAATAATTCATAAACACGCTAGATTAGCTCACTATTCTTTGAAATAAATATGAATCAAATCAGTAAAATACAATTAAACATAATCACTAATTAGATGTATGAGCCTTGTATGCTAACAATTTGTTAATCAGCAGCATCCTTACATCCGCGGTCAGTTCCTCTTTCTACAAGTCTGACTGCACTAATAACAAAAACTTACCATAGCCCATAATCCAGGAGAAAGTGGCGGCCGTCTGCTTTTGTAACCAGAACTTTTGGTACCAGTTTTTCAATTTCAATTTTCATTCTTCTTGTAATTGCAAATCAGATTCTTAAGTACTTGAGAATTGGTCTAAAACACAATCAGGAATCTTCATTGTAAAGATATCTTCAAATTGATTGTTAAAATCGTCATGGAGTGCCTTGAAATGTTTACAATAAATCAGAACTGCTTTTGACACAAATGCAAAAAGAACAGCCTTCGTTTTGATCAAATTTAGCTAATCTTGTAGCTGTTGATTCATTTCATTGAATTTGTTATACAAATAAGTTTATTTCACTTTTTAACTTCAGTAAGTTTTCTCGTAATACATCTATATTTTTTTTTTCTTCAAAAATCTCTCACAACTGAGTCAAAGAGATCATAAAATTTGAGGATAAGGTGTTAGTTAATTAAGTTAACCTGCATGCAAAGACCCCCGGGGTTAGCATGCCCCCCCAGGTCCTTTCAGCGCCCACTTTGGAAAACTACGCTCTTCATTTTACTGAATTATTTTACAGATATTACAGATAAGTATATATTATTAAAATTTACTTGCCATAAATACCACTTTGGCATTAAGAATAGATGTTTTTATAAATTTGTAATTAATATTTAATTTTGTGGCAAATTACATATTATATTTTTAATTGAAGGATCTTTTTTTGTTATTCTGTTAGAATTTCGTGACGGATTTGAATCGTATATTGAAAGATGAGTCTATAATACAATAATTTCTAAATATTCATACATTATGATGTATTTAACTCAAATGATGTATTTAACTCAATCGTAGCAGTGGATGATATGACCATGACCATTATGATAAAACTCATAGTTTGTAACGCCATATACAATACAATATCATGTGTGCTTATGCTCCACAAATGGGATGCGACGCGGAAGAAAGAAATTCATTCTGGGAAAAGCTGGAACAATTAATTGAAAACATACCCGAAAATGAAACTATTCTTATGGGCGCGGACATGAATGGGCACGTAGGAATATCAAATACCGGTCACGAAGCAATCCATGGTGGGTTTGGGTATGGGACGCGTAACCAACAGGGGGACGATCTGCTGAACTTCGCAGAGGCATATGGCTTAACGATTGCTAACACATATTTCCGTAAAAAGTTTGAACACCTTATAACTTACAAAAGCGGAAATGCAGCAACACAAATAGATTATTGGCTGTGTAGCAAATAAATGCGGAAAATGTGTAGATACTGCAAAGTCATCCCTGGAGAGCCCCTGCCAACCCAGCATCGCCTAGTGTTGCTTGAACTACTTGTGCCAAAGCGTACGTTGCCCAAAGACCAACTAAAACCGACAAATTTTATCAAAAATATTTGCACCCGTTCCCTTGAGATGCTCCACAGCCTCAACAATCTCGCGCATATTCCGTCGGCGGTCAACCATTACGATACCATGATTTATTTCAATTATTTCCTCCGTGGTGGTCGCAATTGGGCGTCCAGAGCGCGATTCACCATATGTGCTTGTACAGCCACATTTAAACTCATTTATTTAGAAATAAACAATCTTCAACGCTGGTACAGATTCCCCGCGAACTTCATCCAACTTGGCTTTGAACAGCGCGGCTGTTAACTTATCAAATAAAAATGTTTTATGACGGTACGGAACTCGTTTTTCCCATTGTTACGGCAAATGTCACAGTGATCGATTTAGATGACTGACAAACGTTAACTAAAAGCGAAATGTTAACAGAGGCCACTTGATTAATGATACTGGCCAACTGTAATGACACTTAATGAATTGTGACGTAATCTCATGGAAATTTTGTAATCTTTTCAACCTCCCCTCATATGGCTGCTAAATAAAATCTTATTAAAACGTATGCTTGTTAAAGCATTTTAATTTACAAAATTTTCTATCGGATAAATATTAATAATTAATTGGAGAAACTAGTGTTTCGATTTAGTAAATTGTTCGTGTTATAATCATTTTATTTTAAACGATGACTGAATTGCAATAAATTTGTTCACCAGATTGTTACCAAGCGTCACCTTATCGGGAAATAAAGCCTCGCTCTTGCTCAATTCCAAGGGAGTTCCTTAATTAAGAGTGAGATGTTAATGCTGGGTGTGCGATTTGTATCGTATTTGCGGATAAGATGTGTTAACATTTATAATGAATGCCTTTCACGAACAGGTCCGCTTGATTCTATATATGCGTTGATTGGAAGTAGATCTTTAAATGATAGGTTTTATATATATTTAACACTGCCATGCAAATAATTTATTTCAATCGATAAACTGTCGTTTCATTATTATAGGTATTCATCACAATAGCTTTATCGTAGTGTATGAGAACAATATTTGAGAAAAACTAACAAAAAAAATTAAATGTTAGGAGTTAGAATAAAGATTATTTAATTTATTACTCTTAAATATCGATAAGAATGAAGCACATCTTATTGAGTGAGGAATATCATTTCAAAGTCGGATCGAGTGAACCACTAAAGATGATGTGTAGAATGACATGTGATGCGTTGGTATATAAAGGATTCCGCTTTCACCAGATCGGAGGGACAGTCTATGCTCAGAAAATTTGCATTTTTCCGCAGATACTAAGAACATCTTGGATTGTTCAATACTCCGAAGACGGTTGACAGAACGTGGAGATTTCTTCACTGTCTTATTTGAAGCCATTGGAGACGGGCACGATATTCGGGTATACATAGTTCTGCTATAAATACTGTTACACAAATTCAGACACTCATAAAATCTAAACAATAGTAGGTAGAAACCTAAAACCTTTTTTTAGGTAATGTAATTATCCATCTCTTGTGGTATTGCTATAATCAGTTAGTCATTGAACGTTGATCAGTAAACATGAAGTGGCGCGGTAAAGAAAACCGGATCGTTGTAATTGCGTTACGTTAAGTTGTAAAGACGTCGGGAGACATTTTCAATTCTTCAATATCTTTGGGTATCAATCGTCAGTTTGTATATCGTACTATTAATCGATTCTAAGACACTCAAGGTATTGAAGATCGGCAAAGAAGTGTTCGACCGCAAATCGTTAGAACTCCAGCAGTCATCAAAGCCGTGAGTAACAGAATCCGTTGAAATCCACACCGCAAACAAAAAATCATGTCCAGGGAAATAGGTATTTCGACATGGAGTATGTCTCGTATTATCAAATCGGACCCAAATATAGGGGCTTACCGGAGAAGCACTGGACACTTGCTTACTCCATCTTTGAGGGACATCAGGAAGATCAGAGCTAAACAACTGATTCACCGGTACGCAAACAATATGCATCGCGAATCCTATTTTCCGATGAAAAAAATTTCCACATTGAAGAAAATTATAATAAGCAAAATGATCGAGTGTACGCACATAGCTCTCGAGAGGCCACTCAAGTCGGTAAATTAATTTCATATTTACCTACAAGAAGAATGCAATGTCTTGAAGATTTTTAGAGCGCTGCTTTGTGATTTATATATCATAATTTCAAGAGTTCTGTGTCAAGTAAGTGCCATATTGGTAACATTTAGATGTAATAAGTGATTCAGGATTCAAAATCAGGTCGCTATAATGCTAAGAAAAGACGTTAGTTAACCTAAACGCCGATTTTGACAGAGATGAGTGGAGGGATCGAGTGCTTGGTGCAGACCAATCCTAGGATTGTAACCCGGAAAAAAAAACCTTGTTAGCAACGTTAATAAATAATACGGCTCATGTGTATATGTTTTTCTTTGTAACGTTTCAAACTCGCATTTGACACGTACATAATACATAAAGAATAATAATTAAATTGAAATACTTGATCATTGTACCTGCAAAATATCCTTGAAGATCAACTTGTGGTTTGGAAGTTTCGCTGACGAAACTTCGCGTCTGTGTCACAGTTTGACCGATGACTGTGTAAATAATTCATGTTTTGGTGATTGCAACACCTGCATGCGTAACACGACGTGATGGCCGTGCTTTTTTTTTCTTTATCACCATTAGACTAAGCTAAAGCGCCACTTAAACATTCTAATGAAATAATTCTTAACTGAATAGTCTTGACTCGATACTTCTGTTCTGGACTTCTCTTACTTTGATTCCATTTGTCTTAACCTTTATTTATTTATCACTTTTATTGCAAATACAATCTGGCGGGCTTATTGCCAGGCGGCAATCTCTTCGAACCAACCAGACAAAAGTATATGAAGCATGTTACGTGGTCGCATAAATCATTCAAATGACTATCCATCCCCACGAAATCCATAAACATATACGTGAGCACATGCCCACGAACCCCACAAAGACGGACAATCACCCGAACATTGTTTTTCATATAAAGTGAGATATCAATCAAAAGGGAAGGAAGGGATGGTGGAGAGGAAAGGAAAAGAAAAATCAGAAAGGAACACGTTATATTACTGACTAGAAATTAGGAGTTTTTCAGTCGCTTCTTAAAGCATGCCAAGGACGGAGCGAGTCTTATATTGGTTTGTAACTGATTCCAGAGTCTCGCTGCATGGACAGTAAAGGACGACGTAAAGAAAGAGGAGCGGTGAACTGGAAAGGCCAATAGATAATCTCTGTTTGAGCGTAGCGCTAATCCATGATTGGAAAGTCGCTGAAAATACTTTTATTATTTAACTAATTTGTCCTTGTATATAAACATCGTTTTAATTTCATTTCCATAATTGCACAAATGAGTTTTAATACTTTATTAATATATGACGACATCGTCACTTAATGATTGCTGTCTCAAATTTCTCCAAAAACTAAATTGCACACCGGTTTTCTCTAGAATTGTTACCTCAGATGGAACCTTCAATAAAACTTGAAGCAAGAGGCTAGGCGCCTTGAATCAGATTAGTGAATGTTTGTTTTTTCTTGCTTTTTATTATGACCCTACCTCGAATTAAGGGGGAAGATTGTTTTTTTTTATATCAAAAATTTCTTGCCAAGATGCAACTTAATCTTCTTCATATGAATAAACAGGCATTAGAATATTTTTCCTATTTTAGACGGCGTTTAAGGGGATATTCTACTCTAGAGGCGTGAATTTCGGGCGTTTTTTCAGATTTAATAAAGAAAAACTAAAAACATTTTTCATATGCAATTTTTTACAGTTTGTTGATTGATAATTTGAGAATGTACAAAAAAAAATTTGATATTTTTTTTTAATATTGAAGATGTTATCAGCTGTTATATCTTGTAAAAAAAAAGAGGGTGAGCTGGTCGACATGATTGAAGCCCTTTTGTAAATCTGAAACAAAAATCATCCACAGTTTCTTGATACGAAATAATGTCGTTATAGTTGATACCACATAGAAAAAAGAGTTGTAAAATGGCGGCTGTCTGAAAAAAAAAATTTTTCACCCTTTTTTTTTCAAATATTAAATTTTTTTAAAATAGTAAAAAAATATTTTTAATTTTCCAAGGTAGGGACGATATAAAATATTTATCGAAGTTTCATACAAAATTTGAAGGCAATCGGTTGGATAGAAATTGAGATTTTATGTCGGCCAGGTCGAAAAAAGTAGTATCGAGAAAAACGCGTTTAAAGTTTTGAGATTATTGTCTGAGTCATTCCGGTGCGGCGTAATTTCTGCCTCATTTATAGCTATAACTTCGTAAATATTGAGAATTTTAAAATTTCCTTTTGAGAACATATTTTTAAAGGTCTAAACTTTAAAAAATAAAAAATATATTTTTTTTCAAATTTCTAGAGTAGAATACGCCCTTAAGCTTTTTTTTAAATTTCTTAGTAAAACACTCGCCACTCACACTTGAATTTTATAGCTTTTCTTATTCATTGAGTTAATATGATATATACAATCCATATAAACAAAACTCAATTCTGAATCGGAATGAATCGTTGTTTTTTTTCTTTCAATAATGGTGGTTATATGAACCTCGATACCACACAAGGTATCGACCAAAGTCGTAGAAATCGTGAATTAATTACGATTCATTAAAATTACTCGTATAGAATATATAACAAACTAAAAGTTGATTATAAAAAAAACAATAAAACTGGTATTGCCCATATTAAAGTATACGGAGATTTTATTGAACATTCAACTCGGAAATTCCTGAACATTTATCACACTACTGAATAAAACACTGACAGAGAAAAAAAATTATATTGCCTGAGTAAATCCTTATAGTTTTTTTGTTCATATTAAATCGAGTATACTTATCATTTTCACATAGTTTCTTTTAAAGCTATGTTAGTTCATCAGATACTCTAAAATCACGAAAAAAAGTCTTAAAGTTTGATTTTCTTTATTTCGAAATATCGATTGTTATCCGATGATTCTTCAAATATATTAAATATTTATTCAACCGAATATTATCAAAATCTGCGAAGATGAGACATGGTCTGTAACAGTATGTAAGTACCAATTTGATATATGGAAGTGAATTGCGGATGTGAGAAAATAAACACTGAAAGGATCTGAATAAATTCTATAAAAATACATGCACTTAAAATAATACATAGGGTAGCAATATTTGACAGAATACGGAATAAAATGACTATGGATGAGTGTGAACTTAAGGCTGACTTGAGATATTAACCCTTCCCTTACGGTGTTAAAATTGAAACGCGGCTCCGGTGTTGGGTAGTGAGTACGCGATAAAAAATTTGCGATTTTAAATCGGAAAAATAAGAACATTCATAGATAATCCCCTTAATTATAATTGAATTTAAAAATTATAATAATTGAGATTTATTTGCTGAAAACATTAAAAAACCATCTGGCAACGCTCACGGAACGGGCGTACGTCTAACCTATTTGCAAGCCTAGAAGCTACTGTGGCGCGGAACGTCAGTCGCATACCCCGGCGCTTACGCTTATGCTTGCGACGTTGAGACAATTCAGCTCCTCGCAATTCAGCGGAGTATGCAAGAGTGAGATGCGAATATAGTGTCGCGCTTCCCGCATACTATTCACCTATCGTCAAGACACAAGGTCGAGGCACTCACAGCGTTTAAATGCGAATTTGTTTCCGATATCTTCACAAAATACCCACGATGTAGTCGATAAATTCTGATTATTATTAATATTATTTTTTAAATCAATGCGTAAATATATTATGGAGGAATACCTAAAATCTTAACCTTGTATTTATTATATTTATAGAGATATTGATGGTTATTAGAAGCAACGTGTAGAAGATACCCAACACATGGAAGGAAAGGTTAAGTAAGATGAAAAAGAGAACTCGGTTAAGGTTTGTAGGATGAATAAATGAAGAAAGACTAACAAAACAAATATACAGCGCAGATGTGAGAGGAATGCGTGTTAGTGGAAGACTTATTAATATATATGGGAGTCAAAGAAGTGATATTTTGAAAGAAAGAAATGTAAAAATCAGGGAAATTGTAGAAGTCGTTTGGAAAGGTATGTATTGTAGATGTAGATGAGTCGACATATGTGTGATCGTGATGGTATGTATGTATGCTTGTATTAAATATGATTGGTCTATCTGCTTGCAAATTACGTTTAGAAAATGGAAGGGGACGTTGGTAATATTTCTGTTAAGTCACCTTATGATGCTATCGGGTGTTGAATGTATCGAATATAGACAAATTAGGCTTTACTCATGTCTAAGCCTTCGAAGGTGCAGATAATTATATCTCGCTAGATAAAATCTTGAAAAGCGAACATTGCAATGGGAAAAGACCACTCGCCTTTTTTTTACTCATATCGCTGACGTGACTCGTCGCTTCACCATTGTTAATTATATTTTCTTAAAAGGTAAGCCTTCACATCGGTATAAACTTTTGTTAACATTCTCTTAGTGTATTTTACTTCACAATATTTTCAACGAATATATTGACTTGAATAGTCCTCTGACTCAATCAGATGACCAATGACTTGAATTTATGACATTTCCTAAGTTAAGATTTTCCTAGAATGTAAATTAACGACGAAGTAAGCTAAGGATATTTACACAACACAATTTTAAACTTTGAAATATTAGTAAACGAGTATTATCAATATAAAAGACGTGTATTGTATACTGCAACTAAATATATTATTTTCTCATGAATATGTTGTTTTGAAAACATTTGGAATATGGATTTTTTCAAGAAAATATTTTTTTCTTGTTTTTTCACTTAACATGATTTTGCTGTAACGCGATTCAAATGAATTTTAAATAATAAATATATAAAGCCGATTTTAATTTACCCGATTGAAACGAATTAGCTGTGAAAGTCTTCTAATTTAAAATTAAAATAGTAGTTCCATTTTTAAGTTACTTTTTTTCGTTTAGAAACCAATCTTACATGGATAGAATTAAATTTATTTTCGCGTTTTTTTCAGTTACGTGATTTTCCCTAGAACCAATTAATCGCGTAAAGCGAGGGTTACATGTTAAACAAAAAATATAATTTGAAAATATGTTCACTCATTGTTAAGTATTTCCAAGTATTACGTGAAATAACAAAAATTACACATTAAACATATGAAATATCCATTTCTTAATTCAACGTCAGGTAAGATTGCAATAGCGACATTTTGAAAAACATTTATCTTAATGTATTCACATTTTATAATTAATTTTAAAATCAAGTAAATTTAACAAATAGAAAGCTTTATCGAAAACTCCAGACGGTTTGTAAATTTCGCACGGGTTATGATTTACTTGATACAAACATGTTTAATACTGTGTAACTAAATAGCTATTTCGTCTTCATATGATGTGTAAAATATTTGAAATTTCTTCTGTGTCCTTTGCTAATGATGGCTAATTTACTTGATTTACGATTTCACTCAGTTTTATTGGTTTCTTAGCATACCGTATGGTTTTAATGATGCAATACGTGTAGTATACGATAAAGCTCTCTAGAAGAATGATAATATTCCATTTTTTGCATTACTTGTGCGAACTTATGAACCGAGTCGTTTGTGGTCACTCCATAATTAACTAAAATTTACATTTATTTTCATACATGTAGATTTTTGTAATTGTACAGATAAAAATAATTCCACAAGTTATATTTTTTCTTTAACCCTTCAGTGCGCAATGATGCACATGTGAATCAACCAAAGTTTTTCTAAATATTTTTGTGTCGAGTGGTATAAACAACGACTCACGCACTGTTACTAATATGTTACAATAATCTCCATGCTTTAAAACCACATAGGTTTAATAGAAAACTGTTTTACCGGTCAATTTGGCAGTTGAAGTTTGACTTGTTGCGCGTAGATGACTTTTGTGATTTGTTCCAGTTTGAAATCAAGTTACTTTATTATTGGTGATCAAGGTAATCTTATTTTTTTTTCTTTTTTTCTTAAGTACATATGTGTAAAATAAGTGAAGTAAAATATATAATTTCATTTATATCATTATATCATATAATTAACTTACAAATCCGCAGTGATTCATATATGAACCATACTTTTTTTTTTTAATATAAATATATAAAAAAAATGTTTTATTTTATTTTTTATGTTCCAGTACATATTTAATGCATAAATATATTTTTATTTTTGAAATAAAAAAAATCAAATCGCATTGTAGGGTTAATTTATTTAAATGTAACATTTCGTCAGTAAAATCAATAAATGGTGCACTCAATTATAATAAATAGTTCACGTATTAAAGGCAGCTAGCTTATGAACGCCGCTAAATAAATTCAGGCGGAATGAGTTCTGAAAGTGAGATGAAAACTGAATGAGTAACAAGTTCACCATTTACTTGATCATTCACACCGGCAATACTGGCTCTGGTGTTTGGAAAGATTTCGATCTAATTATTACTCAGCATGATAAGTCCCTAAGCAGTGGGTAAAAGCCGGGATAAATTTTTATTATGATATAAATATGTAAGTATTTTACTTCTATATTATTTCGAAAATACTGACTCGATGTGCTAAAAGCGATAAAAAAATGAAAATTTCGTATTATCGTAAATATTTATTCGAACCTTCTCTCCCGAGTAATGCGTTAGTAGCTTGTTCTGGGAATAGAGGAAGTTGGCGAGTGCCACAGTAAATTACTCCTCTTTCCCTCGCAACGTCACGAAAATTCTGAACCAGTAAGAGAACATGGAAAAAGCTTCGAGCAGAATATAAATAAAATATTAGTATGGAAAAGCCTTCGAGCAGAACAGAAATAAAATATTTTTATATTTTCAATTTACCAATAATAATATCCCAGAAAAAAAAAACATTCTGGTTTATCATAAAACCAAAATATTTGTTTGGGTTGAAATTCAATGCCTTTAAATACTGGCACTCTTGATTTGTTCATATTCAGGTTTAGTGGTCGTTTCTCCTGAATTAAAAAAAATCTTTGTTTCTAGGGAAACAAGAAATCAAAATTTTTGTTGAGTAATGCTATTGATTTTTTAGCACAGTAAAATAAGGTTTAATTTAATAACTTCAATTTCTTATATCCATGTCGGAATCTTATTGTTGAAAATGTGTATATTGTGATACGTACTTCCGCTTAGTAAGCTGGCATCCCGGATTCCATTCCTAGTGAATTCTCTTCTGAAGTGGTAGCTTTTTGTTTCGTTTGAATTTGTTATTCTGAGGCTGCTAGACAATAAATCGCGTGCAATCTTGCAAGTAATATGTACATTTTTGAAGAGCACGCACACATTTATTTATATTATCCACGGTTGAAGCCGATCTAAAAAAAAACATGCAATTAACCCGTGAAATTGAAGCTGCCAAAAATACCAATAATATGGAGATGAGATTATAGCGTCATGTGTAGTATACAGCGCATCAGAGCGCCATATAGCGAAAAATGTGTAATTTAAATCGCGGCTGAACTCTCTCACTTGGATCTCCTTGCCATGAAATGGTCGAGAGTGATCTATCAAACCCCGAAATATACCAATACGAAATTCCGAATATTACTTTTGTAAAAAAGTTATTTACGTGTGGTAGTGTTGCCAACACGCGTTGATGAACTGTGAGTTCCGAGGCTACTCTTGTGGTTCTAAACCCCGAAGGTTTGAGAAATGGGGCTCTAGTTGATGATTTGCTCGGAGTGTCGGTCCGATTTTCGGACACCTTACTCCTTCATCGGGCGTGTAGAACGGACTTGGGAAATTTGTTTTTTTGGGTTGTTTGGTGGGGGTGTTAAAAAAGTTTTTTATAGAGAGGAGGGATAGAATTTGGTACATACATTAAAGTTATAGATACATATAGGTTACATATTAATATACTTATATTTTATATGTCACGAGCGTTGTTAAATATGAATACAGAGAGAGAAAGAGAAATGGGGGAGAAACAATGTTGTCATACTAATTCCGCATCGCTAATTCGGATATGTTTTAATTCCACATCGCTAATTCGGACATGTTTACCGTACGAACGAACGAACGACTGAATTGAGTTTTATTATAATCTGCAAATAATAGATTATTTAAGAAAATATGTGAGCATTTCATGTATTTTTACGTTCTCTATGTAATCTTGCTGAGAAACATCCATACTGAGCCAAATCGTGGTCCGACTGTACGAGTAGACCGGTGGACCAGGAATATGACGTGACAGACCGGAGTATAACGATAAAATTTAAATATTATTGAATAGGACCGCAATAAAAGCGATTGTGTTATGGCATGTCGGTTCTTTATTCCGCTTAATATCCATTTTTATTCCGTGGTCGTAAATCGGTGCGCTGGTCATATGTTTGTTTTATGGCATACTGACCACTCGTTCAATAATAACGAGGGGTTTTGAACTAATTATACGATTTGATTTAATCTCAGATTATATTGCAACATTATTTTTTTATCCATTCTCTTAGTGTATTCATCTGGTTTTTTATTTATTTATTTATTTTGCATTTAAACATACTAGCAACCCCCCCCCCCCTCCCCAATAACGGTGGTGTTCCATGCTAATGAATGTAGCCAAAGAAATTTATTTATTTGCTTTTTTTTTTTTTATAAAACGCTGAAATTTAAGACGATATATTTATTTTCATGTATACATACCAACACGCCGTCTTCGAGGTGGGCAGACTTTCCTATCGCGACACACATCCTTCATATCTTCTACATATTTAGCTCCTACGATTTCTCTGACGTTTTGCGTTTCATTCTTTCAAAGTTCAGCCATACTTTTCTTGGTCTTCCAATACTATGTTTTGTACTATATTATATAATATATTTTCTTTGTTAGTCTTTCTTCGTTCATTCGTTCCACGTGCCAAACCATCGCGGAGTGCTCTTCTTACTCTACACATCAGCCTCAAGTTCGCACGCATCCCTAATCACTTTTTGAATGCACCACTCAAATTGAAACAGACGATATGTATATTTAATTACTAAATGATATATAGTTTAAAAATTCATCATGTAATTTATGTAGCCAATAATTTTAAAAAATGTAAAAAAAAAATAAAGTTTGAGTCGAATTTACTCGTAGAATGATTTCGATTCCTGAAACCGAGTCCTGATTCCGACTCAATAACCCTGGTTAATGCAAATATTACTCGGCTTCTTAATATTGTAATAAAAAAACAAATGTTAAAAATTTTCGAATCGGAAATTATAATATAAAACAATCTGATACTGGAAATAACTTACTTGAAGCAGAAAAATACATATCTATATGTGTGTCTAAAAATCCCGTATTCTATTTGTTACCGGCAATATGCGGACTTACTGTAAAATTAAGTTTTAAAGAAAATAATTTAGCGTTTTTTCAAGAGCGGAAAGCTTTGAAAAAGCCAACGAAATCTCCTGGCTCGTTTTTTAACGACGATCGGACAACCAAAAAATTGTGGTCAGTGTTTTTTTTTAAATGTAGAGAATATTCAATTTTCATGGTTTTTTTAAGTCTGTCCTCAATTAATTTTGTAATAATATTTTTTTAGTTCTGATATCTATATCTAGTCTTTATTATTCAGTTTTTAACGTACCTGTCTTGGTTCCATTTTGTTATATTTTAGAATAATGTTTATCACAATAATTATTGTAGATTAAGTCTTATTTTAAAAAAATACCTTTTTTATTTAAAATAATTGGAGTTGGGATGGTAATAATCTACAGATTTTTTCATATGATTTTTGGGTTAATAAACATTTATAATTAAAATTAATAGGCTACATAAATAAACTCGATAATATATAAATGATCTTGGTGATGATAATTGTATTTATATTACCCCTGATGGTGTGTCAAAAGTGCAAAAATGTCAATAAAAATGCAGCCATTTATTTTAACGATGACAATAAACTATTATATAACTGTTATAAAATAATAATGTTTGCACCTATTCACGTAAAACTGATATAATAGTGATATCGTTTTATAATCGAATAGATATTTACTTTTCATCATAATATGATGAAGTTTTGACTCAACAGTTATATTTTCGTTCTTCTTCTTCCCAGTGTCATGTCAGGTCCCCCCAACGTTGAATATCACCTGAGAGTAGACATTTTTGTCCCCGGCAGCCCGAAAAAGATCCCCGACGCTCCTTATACCAGTCAAATCACGTATATTGCGGAGCCAGGAGATTTGCTTCCTGCCAGCACCTCTTCGACCCTCTATTTTGCCTTGGATGATAAGGTGCGGTAATTTGTACTTTGCTCCTCTATGTACAACCTCCCAAATAGGACACCTTTCGGATTTTAATATTAATCAGCAACTCTCTATCAACTTTGGCTCTTTGAAGAACCCTTGTGTTGCTGACCATATCCGCCCAGGGTATCTGTAGCATTCTCCGGTGCATCCACATTTCGAATGTTTCCAGTCGGTTCATACTACCAACTTTGACAGTCCATGATTCCACTCCATATAATAACACTGACCAAACGTTTTATTATTTTCACTAATCAAAGATTTTCGCATTTTTTTTATATTTCGCTTTTTCTACCTTAAAAGGTTGAAATATCAAATAATTGAAGAGGGTGCAAGATTTAGACGCTGAAATAAGTGACACAGAAAGCTGGAGAATTTTTTATTATGTAAAGCTAAGCAGTATGTGAAACAGATGATCTAATATGATAACGTGAATGGAAGAGACAAATACAAAATGCGTGGACATAAAGGCGTGGATATCTGCTCCTATTATCTACCCCAAAAAGGACATGACGTGATGGTGTGTATGTACATACAAAATTGATCATTCCATAATAAATATATTTTGCGGCACATTGTGTTTTAAAGGTCATCAATTTTTGTATGCATAGTTTTACATATGGAAATTGTATAACCTAATTGTTCAAATAACTACAATCTAATAAATAACACGATATAAATAATTCAGGTAATATGTGTATACTCATATACATATAACACATCGATCAATATTTCCCGGGACTAACTACTAAAACAACATTTGTGTGCCAAAATTCTTCTTTATTCATCAAGATAGTCTTTTTCAAGAGCGATACATTAATTCCAACGCTTTCCTAACTTTTCTATGCCAGCCGTGTAGAAAGATTTATCTTTGGTTTCAAAATAGGCGTTAGTTTCGGCAATCACTTTTTCATTGGAGCCAAATCTCTTTCCCTGGAGCATCTTTTTGAGGTCTGCGAACAGCCAATAGTCACTGGGGGCCAAATCTGGAGAATACGGTGGGTGCGGAAGCAATTCGAAGTTCAACTCATGCAATTTGGCCATCGTTACCATCGACTTGTGACACGGAGCAGTGTCCTGATGAAAGAGATCTTTTTTCTTCATATCGGGCCGTTTTTTTTGCAATTTCTGCCTTCAAACGCTCCAATAACGCTATGTAATATTCGCTATTGATGGTTTTACCCTTATCAAGGTGATTGATGAATATTATACCATGCATATCCCAAAATACGGAGGCCATAACCTTCCCGGCCGACTGTTGAGTTTTTAGTCGCTTCGGACGACTTGCACCGGCTGCTCTCCACTCAGTTGACTGTTGATTTGATTCCGGAGTATAGTGGTGAATCCAAGTTTCATCCATTGTCACACACCGACGCAAAAATTCCTGTTTATTTCGCGTAAACAGTGCCAACTGGCGCTCTGAATCATCGATGCGTTGTTTTTTCTGTTCCATTGTGAGCAAGCGCGGCACCCATTTCGAAAAAGCTTTTTCATGACCAATGACCTCATGCAAGTTCATGCAAAATAGTGTAAACTCTACCAACTGATATCTTCAGGATGTCAGCTATATCACGCAACTTTACTTTGCGATTTTGCGATCCATCACGATTTTGAAGGTTTTTTTTTATGTTTTCTGGTGTAACAGCCTCATTTGGACGACCAGAGCGTTCAGCATCATTTGTGTCTGTACGACCGCGTTTGAAATCAGCATACCACCGACAAATGGCTGTTTTCGACGGAGCAGAGCCCGGATAACACTTTTCAAGCCATCGCTTAGTTTGAACGGTATTTTTTCCCATTAAAAAGCAATGTTTTATCAACACACGAAATTCGGTTTTTTCCATTGTTTTGAAAAGAGCAAAAGTAGCGTCACTACAGTGCCAAATCTGTTGGTTAGTCCCGAGATTTATTGATCGATGCGTTATACCTTCAGAACTGAGTTTGAATGTTTCACATCCAAAATGATTTTTATTAAATTTTGAGACTAACTAATTAAAAATTAACGATTGTTTTAAGCAATAAGTTTCATTGAATGTATTAGCTGTAACATAAGTTGTGTCCGTTTTTTTTCAATTTAAAAATGGATGGGGATCTTCATGAATAATATGGTTTCAGCGGTCCTCATCGAAATCCACTGGTCGTCCGGAACGCTCCACGTCTTTCAGGTCGAAATTACCGTCTTTGAAACTCAAAAACCATCGACGAGCTGTACTTTAATTAATAGCATCTTCACCGTACACTTCGCAAATATCGCGAGCAGCTTTATTCTCTCGATTGAACGCGAACGGAAGGAGGTGTCGAAAATGCTCACTTTCGTCTACTTGTCATTACATTTTGAAGGCTTGTAATCAAATAAAATAATATATGTAACGTAAAAGCAAACACAATATCTTGTAGAGCAGAAAATTTTCTTTCGAAATTTCAAATTTTGTTTTACTTTTGGTGCTCATTTTTAAATTTGAAAAAAAAAACGGACACAACTTATGTTAACACCCAATATATAAATAACGTCAATCTCTTCAGTAATATATACAATAACGCGACAGCAACAGTAAATCTCCACCAAAGTACCGATAAATTTCCAATATGTAAAGGTGTCCGCCAGGGCGATACCATCTCGCCAAAATTATTCAACGCTACCCTGGAGGATGTGTTCAAAAAGCTTGAATGGGAAAATAAAGGAATCTGCGTTAATGGTTCATATCTGAGCCACCTTAGATTTGCAGACGATATTATTACCTTCGCTACACGTCCTGAGGAACTGCAGAGCCAAATACTGGAATTAGCGGAGGCAAGCAAATTAGCAGGTTTAAAAATGAATATTGATAAAACAAAATATATGTTAAACCGCTTTGCTGATGCCACAACTATCCAGGTGGACGGTACACAGCTAGAACAAGTCCAACAATATATCTACTTAGGACAAAGTATTACATTTGAAGACTGTACTTTAAATGAAATAAATAGAAGATCAAAACTAGCTTGGAGTTCCTTTGGACGACTAAACTACATCTTCAAGAGCAATCTCCCAATCTGCCTCAAACGGAAGGTATTTAACCAATGCATCTTGCCAGTACTAACATATGGATGCGAGACTTGGACTTTATCGGTACGAATGTTACAAAAGCTCCAAACAACACAACGCAGCATGGAGAGGTGCATGCTAGGTTATACCAGAAGAGACCGAAAACGTAATGAGTGGATACGAGCCCAAACAAAGGTTGAAGATGTTATAGAGGTTGCAAAAAGACTCAAGTGGAAGTGGGCTGGACATATCGCCCGAGCAACAGACCATCGTTGGACGTATGAAGTAATCCAGTGGTACCCAATAGGTATAAAAAGGCCTGTAAGAAGACCTAAGGCGCGCTGGGTGGACGAAATACGTAAGCATGCAGGTATTATGTGGCAGCAATGTGCAAAGGACAGGATTTTGTGGAGACAACTTGGAGAGGCCTACATCCTGCAGTGGATAGATACAGGCTGATGGTGATGTGATGTGATGATATAAATATAACGGGTCGTCCATAAATCAGTATTGCTATATAAAATTGGGTATTGGATGTCTAGTTGATATTGAAACTTATACGTTAACTTATCAGAGTATTCATTCCTTTATTTAACACTTCATTTTTACACTATCGGGCGGGCTAATTGCAAGATGGCAATGTCTTCCAACCAAGGAGACAATTGAAAAGAAACGAAAGCTTCATATTTAACAAGAGATTTGTTATTCCGTTGATTTCATTTGTCGCCTACATATTTTTGTCAGGTTAAGGCTGCCAATAAATCGTGTTTTGGTTGAAATATAATGAGAACTATAAAATTAAACAATGCGCCTATAATTCATTGACTGGACGTTTTGGCATATAATAACCGCACGTAGAATAAAACATTTTCCGAATTACCCTTGCAATCAATACTCATCCTTCTTATTTTTGCGGATATTCTCGTTGATTAATCTTCTTTCATCATTCCGTTCCGGTGCTGTGCATCTTCTTCTCTTTATTAATCTGGCAAATTGTCTGAATTTGGCTTCCACTCCCCAAATGTTTTACTTGCATCCGCACTATTTCTGGCTCATCAGTGCCAAATTTGATTTCGGGATT
This sequence comes from Odontocerum albicorne, assembly GCA_949825065.1. Classification (NCBI taxonomy): domain Eukaryota; kingdom Metazoa; phylum Arthropoda; class Insecta; order Trichoptera; family Odontoceridae; genus Odontocerum; species Odontocerum albicorne. The sequence continues at coordinate 15,098,399 of OX463841.1, forward strand.
GGAAATAGCTTCGAGTTCTTTTTATACGTCCGTGAACTGAGAGTGTGAGTGAACTCGATTATTTTCAGTGGCTGACACAGAATAGCGAAATGTCACAGACCAGTATGTAACATCCATTACAAATATATTAAAATATGGCTCTCGGTCGCATTTCGAGCGTTGATTCCGACGGACACGACGCATTACGTTTGCACACGTGTTTTACGCCACCGTCACCACATGCGTTTTCGTGCGCCGTACCTCAAAATATGTCTCGCGTGTCAACTCCCCATCATACGAGTACTAACGTTGGCTTCATGTATATTTTAATATTAGAGACGTAATTATATATCATAAAATGTTTTTTTTTGTATGCCTTCTGTAGGATAAAATTGATATTTTTCTACGGACAATGTATGAGGGTCATCCAGAAAGTAAGGTTACAACATTTATGTAGGATCGAAAAATGCTTGTATTTAATTGAAATTCACAGGATACTTCACAAATATATTAAACTATCTTACAACCTAATCGCCATCGAGATCGAGACATTTCTGTAGTCGGGGCACCAGCTTTTGTATGCCAGTGTCATAGACCTCCGCCGCCAGCTCTTTCAGCCACTTTTTCACAGCTTCTTCGACTTCCTGATCGTTGGAAAATTCTTGGGGTGTAGTGACACACCCACGTCTCATCCTCCGTCACGATTGAGTCCAGAAAAGCTCCCTCCTGTGCAAAACGATCCAAAAATTCACGCGCGGCGGTCACGCGGTTTTGACGGTGCTCCGGTGTGAGCATTCTGGGCACCCATCTCGCACACAACTTCTTGTAACCAAGTTTTTCCGACACAATGTCACCAAGGAGACTTCGAGAAATGTCAGGAAATTCTTCGTGAAGGTCGTCAAGCGTCACACGGCGGTCATTTCGCACTTGTTCTTCAATTGTTTGCACAAGTTCGTCAGAAATCACTGCCTTGCCTCGTCGTGAGTATCAGTACGGCCTTCTCTGAACAACCTAACCCACTTCGTGACGTGTTGTCGACTCATCACATCACTACCATAAATTTTCACGAGCTTCCGATGGATATTCGCGGTATTGTTCTGCAAAGTCAAAAAATGGATGACCGCGCGGATCTCGCACGGACGGGAGTTGGCGGGAGTGCGCGACGACCTCTCCATCGGAAGAATTTACTGTGACTGAACAAAATGGCCGACAAACACGCGGGACCAAACAAACTGACCGTTAGGATCTCCCCTACACGCCAGGAGCCCTTGTAACCTTATTTTCTAGATGCCCCTCGTATGTTTGTGAATTACAGGTATAGTTACAGAAATATCCTTTTTTATGATGTATTTATTTTTATTTGAATGTCTAAGGTGTATTGTCTTTTCATAATATACGCGTATATGTTGCGTCGTGTGCATTGCGTATTTATTCAATTGGTTTACTCTTTTCATTAAATCATCTTTAGGGCACAATCTTCTTCCTCGTTTTCTTATCCCATCAATTTGAGGTCGGTTGCTTGAACCTTCATCTTCCATCTCTCTCTTCATCCAGTCATTCGATTCTGGTCCGAGTCTCCTCCTCCACTTCTTATGTAGAATCTTCTTGAGTCTTCCTCTGCGTCTATTTAGGAGTTCCTAATTCGCGGCTGTCTTTAACGTAACCCATTCATCTCGACGTTGTATGTGCCCATCCATCCATACCAGCGTAGTCATATCTACCATTGGCGCCACTGCGATTGTTCAGCGAATTTGTTCATTTCGGATCTTGTCCAATCTAGTGACGCTCAGTGACCACCGTAGCATACGCATCTTATATCCGCGACATGAAGCACCTGTTCCTTTTGTTTAGATGCCAACGCTCGGCTCCATGCCGTATAGCGGGCCTGATATCACTGTCTGGTTGATTTTGCTCTGAAGTTTTATTGGTTGCCTTCTATCGCACATAACTCCCGTTGTTTCTCTCCATTTGTTCCATGCGACTTTAATTTATGATTTTTTTAACAAACGTAATATTTCTGCTTTTATAAATATATTATTACCGGTATGTCAACCCTTAGGTATCAAAGTTGTAGAGCCAATGGCCACTTGGAACAGATACTTGTTTGTTAGAAGCGCGGTGCATTTAGAATAGCAGCGCTGGTTGTTGCCCCCGGTGTTTCTGCATGCTGCGTGCTATGTCGTTCAAAAATCACTGATTGCCATTTACATATTTGTTTACTACCGACTGGGTGGATTTTTGAGGGAATATTTCAGGAGATGCACTCATAAAGCGGTGCCGAATCGTTTGAAATGTTGTTTTAGAAAATGGAAAGTGTATGATTTTTGTATTTATTTCGAAGAAAAAAATAATGGAATTTAGAATTACTTATACTTGTATACATTTATGATTGATGATTGGTAAATCAATTAAATAAGGACGATAATTCATTTCAATATTTCGCGATCGCAAATAATTGTGACTAATGAGAAGAGAGGTGCGAAGAACCATGACTGAGGAGTTTAATAATTTAATCGCTCTGTACGTGCTAAATAATTAGAATTATCTATTTATAAGTTGGTATGTAGGCGTTAACTAATTAAAATAAACTGAATATTAAGATTATTATAAATAAAAATTACATGTAGGAAATTTAGTTATAATATATAATTTAGATTAATTCTTAAGATATACATTTGTATAATATATACACGTGTACAACTGTAGGTATAGCTTTTGGCAAATGTTTGTATTATAGATTATTTTGTTAAATGAAAAATATTAATCGTTCATTAATTATATTGGATAAATATTTTTTTCCATCATGAATATGGCGTGATGGTATTGTATGTTAAAATGTTTTATATTTATAAAGTAGGACCATAGAATATTTATTTTTCTTTTTCAAGATGATTAGTTTATTCATTTCGTACTAGTTGCAACCCGTGAAATATTCACGGAAGTAAAACAAATTTTACATTTATGAAAATATATATTCATAAATGTAGAATTTGTTTATATATATATTATATATATATATATATATATATATATATATATATATATATAATATATATATATATATATATATATATATATATATATATATATATATATATATATATATATATATATATATATATATATATATATATATATATATATATATATATATATATATATATATATATTATATATATATATATATATATA